>BQKN01045760.1:0-27589 GCA_022839385.1 Asparagus kiusianus
GTAAGGGGTACCAACCCTTTCTCTTTCTGACCATGTGGGTCAATATTTTTTAGGTGTGGTTCTCCCTGGGGGATATGGATGACACCATTAAGAGCTGCCACAGGTGGAAAATCTTCGAATCGGACCGATATCATGTTAGTGAATATGATCTTCTGTTCTGGCTTCAGCTTGAGTACATCAGCATCGACTAGTGCTTGCAAAATATCCTTGAAGACATAGTATCTCCTTGTCGGATGTCCCAGCATTCTGTAATAGTCACAGTAATTAGGATCTTCCACTTTTCCTGCCTCTTCAGGTTTCTTTACTTCAGGAAGTTTTAACTTATTTTTCTTCTGAAGTAGCTAGAATACGGTGTCCACATGGTCCTCTTTGAAAGAGTACGACTTGAGTGCTCTTGGTTGACTCGATGCCTTGTCCTACTTGGCAGGTGGCGCTCGAGTATTGATATCAGTGGCCAAAGTATCTTTCCCTTTTGTCGGAGAGCATTGCCTTGACTACGTTCTACCGACTGCTTCTATTTGCTTGTCTCTTCAGCTCAAATCCGGGCAACAATTTTTTCTGCTTGTTCTCCTTGGGAAACCAACTGTTTCCATGATTGATATTCTGCAATTCCCATTTGAGCTAAGAGATGGGTCTACAAATTATGCCGATAGGTTTCTACTAGAGTAGATTGTGTCATACCCGACGGATAATCGCAAGGTCATGCTTCAGAATCTCTCAACAAATGCTTTGATAGACTCTCCCATTTTTTGTTTGGTGGCAAGAAGGGTAGGGACGGAGACCTCAGTGTCGTCTTTGAAGAATCCGGCCAGGAATAACCTCTCTAGATCCACCCACTTCTGAATAGATATAGCAGGAAGTTTCATAAACCATTCAAAGGCAACCCCCTTTGAGGGTGCCAATGAACAAACGAGTCAATATGGCATTGTTTGATATCACATCTCCAGTTTGTGACTTGAAGTAGTAGATATGTTAGTTCGGTGACCCTGTGCCGTCAAAAGCTTACAGAGTCGGGTCCTTAAATCTTGATGGATAGGGAGTTGCATCCCATTCAGCGGGATAAGGCCTCACAACTCCTTCTTCTTAGAGCTCACTTCTGTTGGCAATGGTATTAAGGCGAGCTTCCAATTCTTCCATCTTGACCGACTAAGGATTCTGCTCATTCTCGGCTTCTTTCTCTTCTTCAGAGGAAGATTCTACATGATGAGTTTCTTGGTCAGCAGTCTCATTCACTTTTTATTTTCCTTCGATGTGGACGATCCTCCTTTCCATGAGGATTCATGCCAGAGTGATGAGTTAGTTTTTTGTGACTGGGCCCTATCTACAATGATCTGAGCCATTATATCCCAAAGTTCATTGATATTCTCTTGCTGGGTCTTGAGCATGGCTTGCTGCTCATCCAGTCTCTTTGTGACATCATCAAGATTCTTTACCATGTAAACGGAACTCTTATGTTCAACGAAAGAACTAGAGGATTAAGACTCCGTGATGGTTGAATGTTCATCCTCAGAATTTGTTCCTCTAGCTAATCTCCGATAATCGATGGGGGAATGACTCCTGTTTGTGTTCGAGTGCGTTGGTAGATTCCTTCAAACTCGTTCACGATTTCTCTGTTGTCTGGAGAACGATTCGTCTCTGATTCTTCAGAACAAGGGACTGACGATTTCTCTCAGCTGATCATATTGATAGTGACTTCAAGATATTCGACCTCTGAAGCTTTCTTCTCGTAGTGACGTCGTCGATGTTAGGTCGGACAACATTCATCAATCGGTCGAACACCGACCGTCTAGGCATAGAAGTACAACACTGACATTCTGAGAGGACCGCGGAAATCAATCGTTCGTATTGACTGTTGGACCCTAGAGGGGGATGATTAGGATCTTAAGGCTATAATTGTGCAATAAAAATAAGGCAAGCAATACACAACAATAATGAACAACAAATATAAAGGAGATAGAGTAAGAAATCGTTATCCAAGTGACGCGCGATGTGTTAACGAGGTTTGGCCCGCTGACCTACGTTCCCACTCCCCACTCTCGAGGAGAATCCACTACACAACCCGGTTTGGAAGCCGGAACTTCTTCTACACAACAATCTCTACAAGATCTCACAACTACACAATTGATCACCACAAGATCATACTCCCACACAGTTAATCTTCACAAGATCAAGCTCTCAACAGTACTAATAGTGTAAAAACTCTCTCTTTACAATGTCCCTATGGCAAGGAGAAAGATTACACTGAAGCTGGAAAGTGAAATTGAAAACAGAGAAAATCAGGTTTGAAAATTTTAGCTCTCAGTAAAACATATCTTTGGTTTTTCAAAAGCTTGGGACACTTGAGGAAGAAGGAGTATAGAGGGTTTAAATAGGAGAAAATACAGCTGTTTAAACCCATACCCTAATCCCCTAAATCCTGGAAAAAAATTGGCGCTGAAATCTGTACCCAAAAGACCGTTTGAATAAGCGGCGGTCGACCGTATAATTCTCGCGGTCGACCACGAGCCAGCTTTGAAACTTAAAAAATTTCCAGAGACTTCTGCAGTCGACCGTGGTGGTCGACCGTGGGAATTTTTGAGCTCGCGGTCGACCGTGATGGCCGACCGCGAAAGTTTCTGCTGCCCACTCAGAAAAGAACTCAGACACGGTCGACTGTGGCGATCGACCGCAAACTGATACACATGCAAATACTGTTTTTGACTCTCTTAAAAAATCTGTAAAATACTTAATTGACTTCCAAAAATTGTGAAACTTTGTAAAATATTTTTAACACTAAAAAACAAATTGTTTGGAAAATAAATTTTGCGAATAGGTCCTCATACTTGTGAAAAATGATATTTTGTGAAAACGCTCAAAACTATAAGTATGAAAACGTGTGTGTGATATCCCAATAGCTTCAAATAAAATCTAAACTACTTGCCTACATTCTAGCACTAGAGAGAAAATAAAAACTAGCTAATATCCTTACATAGAATACAATTCTTTGAGTCTTGATATAGCTTGAGTTTGATGAAGCTTCTTATTACATTTGGTGTTCTTGAATAAACGTTGCTTCATCACTATGCCTCCTCCTTTGGATATCATCGTTGTAGCGCATATTCCATCCAATCCTCCATGTATGGCACTAACATGTTTGATATATATATTAACTACATTATCACTCAATAAGCAATTAGTACTGATAATGGTAGTTGTAAAACATCATCAAAACAAGAGGGCTAACAATCTCCCCCTTTTTGATGATGACAATCAACCATTATATAGGAGCAAAATAAATATAGCTTATAGATAGTAGCTCCCCCTATCTATGAGCTCCCCCGATCTATGTGCACAAATGAGGAGATTTCTCTCTCCCTTTGTCACCATCAAAATGGGGTAAAAAAATATAAACAAAAATACATGTGAAATGCAACTAATCAAACAAGCAAATAGAACTTTCACATAGTGCATAAGCCCAAACCATTTCTTATGCGACAAAAATCATCTTCACCAAGAGGCTTGGTAAAGATATCCGATAATTGAGATTTTGTGTCAACAAACACAAGGGATACATCTTGTCTCTCTACATGATCGCGTAAGAAATGATGACGCACATCAATATGCTTGGTTCTAGAGTGCAAAACCGAATTTTTTGAAATATTGATAGCACTAGTGTTATCACAAAAGATTTTTATATTTTGAAAATTCAAATCATAGTCAACTAAGCTTTGTTTCATCCACAAAACTTGAGCACAACATAAGCTGGTGGCAATGTATTCTGCTTCCGTAGTAGATAATACAACACAATTTTGTTTCTTGGAAGCCTAAGAAACAAGAGAATTTCCCAAGAATTAGCATGTTTCACTCATACCCTTACGATCTACCTTACATCCGGCAAAGTCGGCATCACAAAAACCATATAAATCAAAAGAGGTACTCTTTGGATAAAACAAACCAAGATTAATTGTTCCATGAACATATTTAATAATTCTCTTAACGGCAATCAAATGAGATGCTTTAGGAAAAGCTTGAAAACGTGCACATGCACACACACTAAACATGATATCGGGTCTACTAGCGGTGAGATAAAGAAGACTACCTATCATACCTCGGTATAGTTTTTGGTCTATATCCTCACCAGTATCATCCGCATCAAGCTTGACACTTGTACTCATGGGAGTTGGTGCATGCTTGGAGTTCTCCAAATTGAATTTCTACCAATTCTCTAGCATACTTGCTTTGAGAAATGAATATCTCATCCTTAGTTTGCTTGACTTGGAGCCCGAGCAAGAATGTGAGCTCTCCCATCATGCTCATCTCAAAATGATCTTGCATAACTTTAGAAAAATCCTTGCAAAGAGATTCATTAGTACCACCGAAAATGATATCATCAACATATATTTGCACTAAAATAAAATCATTTTTTTCTTTTTCTCACAAAAAGAATATTATCAATTTTTCCTTTAGAAAAACCATTTTCAAGAAGAAAACTAGAGAGGCGAGCATACCAAGCTCTAGGAGCTTGTTTCAACCCATATAAGGCTTTTTGAACCCGTAAACATGATTAGGAAAAGCATGATCTATAAAACCGGGGGGTTGCTCAACATATACTTCCTCTTCTATAAAACCATTTAAAAATGTACTTTCAACATCCATTTGAAACAATTTAAAATATTTAAAGCTAGCAAATACCAAAAACATCCTAATAAATTCTAACCTTACAACCGGTACAAAGGTTTCATCATAGTCTATGCCCTCCTCTTGATTGCATCCTTGGGCAACCAAACGAGCTTTATTTCTAGTAACAATACCATGTTCATCAAGTTTGTTTCTAAAAACCTATTTTGTTCCAATTACACTAGCATTGTTAGGTCTAGAAACTAGTTTCCAAACATCATTTCTTCGAAAATTGTTTAGTTCGCCATGCATAGCCAAAACTCAAAATTCATCATGTAAAACATCATTTATCTTCTTAGGTTCTAATTGAGATAGAAAGACAACATTACCACACTCACTCAACGCCTTTGAGCGAGTTAGAACCCCTTGTGAGGGATTTCCAATGATTTGCTCCTTTGGATGATTTGATGCAAATTTCCATGCTATGGGGAGTTCTTCTTGTTCTTGCTCTTGAATGTTGTTTGTGCTTTCCCCATCTTTTTGAACATCTATTGAGGGTGTTTCATTTATTTGTAAAAATTCCAATCCTCCCTCAACATCATCATCATCTTTCCTAGGCAAACCAACTTGTAAACCAATATTAGTCTCATCAAAAGTAACGTTTATAGATTCTTCAACAACAAGAGTTCATTTGTTGAAGACTCTATAAGCCTTACTTCGAGGTGCATATCCTAGGAAAATGCCAACATCAATTTTAGAATCAAATTTATCATGGTGATCTTTTGTATTTAAAATAATACATTTACAACCAAAGATACAAAAATATCCGATAAAAGGAGTTTTGCCATAAAATAGTTCATAAGGAGTTTTCTTAAGCTTTGGTCTAATCAAAACACGATTTAAAACATGGCAAACCGTATTGACAGCTTCCGCCCAAAAATATTTAGGCAAATCAAAAGAGTTTAGCATAGTTCGTGTCATCTCTTGTATAGTTCGGTTTTTTCGTTCAACAACACCATTTTGTTGTGGTGTTCTTGGAGTGGAAAACACATGAGTTATACCACGATGCGCACAAAAATCATAGAAAAAGATATTTTGAAATTCACCACCATGACCACTTCTTATTTTAACAACTTTCAAATCTTTTTTATTTTTAATTCTTTTAACATGATTCGAAAATTCTTCAAAACATTCATCTTTACTAGCAAAAAAGATTGTTCATGTAAAACGATAAAAATTATCAATGATAACAAAAACATAGTGTTTGCCTCCAAGAGAGGTAACACGCATATGACCAAATAAATCAAGATGAAGTAATTGCAAAGGTTTAGAAGTTGATACCTCATTGATGGATTTGAAGGTAGACTTAGTTTGTTTACCTTTAGCACAATCTTCGCATATGGTATCTTTGATGAAATGCAAGTTTGGTAATCCTTTAACAAGATTCCTCTTGGACAATTTGGTTATCAATTCCATGTTTGCATGTCCATGTCAAATCTAAGGGTTTTCATCAATTGCCGCAAGGCACTTCACATCTTGATTCACTAATTCATTCTTCTCAAAAATGTACACATTAGATTTTCTATTAGCAACAAAAACAATTTTCCATTCATACTAATAATGCATTTGTCCGGTTTAAAGGAAATATCAAAACCTTTATCACTCAATTGGCTAATGCTAAGAAGATTATGATTCAAGTCATTAACCAAATAAACATATTCTATAACGGGAAAAGGTGTCTTACCAACACATCCAATACCAATGATTTTATCTTTCTCTCCACCACCGAAGGAGACGCTACCTCCTTCAATCCTTGATAGGGTTGCAAATAGATCTTTGTTGCTCGTCATATGATGTGAGCAACCACTATCAATGTATCACATCTCTCTATGTCATTGCTGTGAAGTTTCCTACAAGAGATGAAAGTGTAGTAACTTTAGGTACCCAAATCTTGGGTCCTTAGTGGTTAGTAAGCTTGGTACATTTGGGTACCCATGTCATGCCATAAAAATCATGATTATCTTTGATCCTACAATGAGTAAAAATATGACCACGTTTCATGCAATATGTGCACACAAAATTTCTCTTGTGTGTAGGAGCATAAGATCTATGAAATCTATTTCTACCATGGTGATGATGATTAGCATAAGCATGAGTGGGTCTAATCCTACCACTCTCAATTTCTAGTCTTTTAATATTGGATCTTAATTGTTTGTTTTCAAAATCAAGATACCCTAGCAATTCATCTTTTAATGCAAGAGAGGTTTGTAGTTGTTCTAGTTTGGCATCACAAAAAGCATGTAACTTTTTAAAGAAAGAAAATTCTTTTGACATCTTTTTAAACTCAACGTTCAATTCTTCTAAAGCCGTAGCTAGATCACATTGCATATAAAAGGATTCACTTTCGTTATCGAAAACTACCTCCTTTTCATAGGCCATAAAGCAAATGTTGGGATCATGAAGAGCAAGTTTAGCTCCTTCTTCATTGCTATCTGAATCACTTGGTTCGGATTCTTCTCATCCGTCATACATGGCTTTCTTCTTCTTGTACTTCATGTATTTATCCTTGAGCTTGGGGCAATCTTTGGCGATATGACCCGGTTCATTACATTCAAAACATTTTCCTACACGTGAAGAAAATTTATTATTAGATCGGGGATTAAACTTCTTGTTTATTTTAATGAGTCTAAAAATTCTTCTAGAGAGGTGAGCCACTTCTCTAGAAAAATCAAAAAATTCTTCTAGAGAGGTGAGCCACTTCTCTAAAAAAATCAACTTCACTCTCCGATGATGATGATGATGATGAGTTGTCACTAGCTCCTTTGAGAGCTATGATCTTCATCTTTGGTGATAACGCCTCAACTTCCCGTGGGGGTACTTCCTCCTTCTCCTTTCCCTTGAGCTTTTTCTCATGAACCTTAAGCTTGTCGATGTAGGCGTATAAAATTGCCTATGGGTCCCTTAGCATAGCTCGACACAAGAAATCGACAAATCAACGGACGTTCGAGCAACGAAGCGGACTAACGAGGCTACGAAGCCAACGAACCGCACACAAGCAACGGAATACGTGCGCATGTGGAATCGATCCAACGGTTCGGAAAATCAACGAGTCGTCCAATAACAAAATAGGATTTGTACTCAAACACCGAGGCGGGAATACTGCCAAATAAAGACGCGGGCTATCAAATCAAAGTCCGGGCGAATCAAACGAAGAACCGAAAGACGCAAAACACCGGAAAACGACGAAACACGACACACCCGGGGACTCGGCCTGAACCGAGCCAACCCGGGGTGGCTCGGCCCAAGCCGAGCCACCCCAGGGTGGCTCGGTGGCCGAGCCACCCTGAGGTGGCTCGGCAAGCCGAGCCACCTTGGGGTGGCTCGGCATGAGCCGAGCCACCCCAAGGTGGCCGGGTGTTCCCCCCCTCCCTCTTGTGCACACGGGCACAGTTCAGGTATCCTATAAATAGGGGGGGTGGAGGTTCATTTGAGAGGACTTTTTTCTGAACTTCTGAGGAGCCGAAACTCTGCCGGATTGTCATCTCAACTCGGATTTGTGAAGGCTTAAAGACTTGGACACTCGGATTCAGTTTTTGGCGAGCACCCGCAACAAACAAGGCAGGAGTTCGAAGAGGCTAATCCTCAGATCTACGTCGTTCTACTCCGGATCTAAGCTTGGTTCTTAGATCCCGAGATTCGAGCGGTCGTTTCCTTGGTGAAACGATCCCTCCCTGCTATTATCTCCTTGGTGGGATAATACCCGTTATACCGCGTAGATCTGTTTGGATCGAGATTGTACGGTGGTCCACGGTAATCAACCCCGGCACAGGCAAACAACCCACAAAGCGAGTGACCGCAAAACAGGAGCTCGCGATCTGTTCGTTAAACAAGGAAAGTTGTAATTTTTCTTTATTTGTTTTGAATTTCGTTGTAACCGGCTCTTATAAAAAGACCGGATCTTTGTAAACGCAAAAAGTTGTTAACATTGAGTGCAATGAGTTCGTCAATGAAGAAGAATCTGATTTTTCCCGCGAACAATCTGGCGACCACAGTGGGAGCCACCGATCTCGCTGCCGAGATCGGAGTGTCGCAGCCGCGGATCTCGATCCCGGTCGTGGAGGAGGTCGAGTATGAATTCGACCAGCAGAAGTACGAGGAGTACGTGTCCTCGTCCGGATCTACCTCCTCCCCCAAGTCCAAGAAGTTCCAGAAGTTCTCCTCCAGGAGAAAAGTCCGTTGGTGTGATGAAGTTGAAGCCGCCAACGACGACCTCACCCCAATCGAAGCCAAAGCTGCGTTGAGTGAGGCCCTACCGACCTCAAAGAAGGTCAAATCCGCCATTGAAGGCGTGGTGACTCTCTCTAAGAGAGCCCGCCAGAGGCAGCGTCAACGCCTCACGAAGCAATTCGCCAAGGCCATGGAGTCCGTTGACGGGGTCCGCTACCATGCGGATCTGAAGAACAAACGAGGCAAACAGCCTCAACAGCAAGTGAAGGGTGGTTCCTCCAAACCATCGACAATGGAGTGGGTCCGTGTCAAACGGAATCGCTCGACATTGGAGGAACGCATCCGCAAACGACGTGCGTTATCGGCGCAAGCACGGGCCAAAGCTGAAGAAGCCCGTCGGAAGCTGCAGAAGGAGGTGGTCAAAAAGCCGCCACCAACTCGCAAGGTTTGGAGGCCAAAGTCTGAAGCAACGGTTCAGACCAAGGAGCGACAACCGCAGCCTCCGAAGATTCAACACCCGGCAAATCAATCCAAACAGTCGGTAATTTCTGCAACTGCTCAGGGAGATCCCGCAGGACCATCCCAGAAGAGAAAATCAGTTTTGGAGCGCCTCGGCCCACTTCCGAAGGAACGAGGTAAAGCTCCAGTACAAGAACGCTTGGGGCCAATGAAGAAACCCCAACCAATGCAACATGCTGGGGGTCACTGCAACCCTCAACACTTGGAGAAAGTTGTGGCACCCAAGCGCACAACTTTGCGCATCGAAGTGCAAGAGCCCGCTGAAGATTCACGCCCACAAAGGCGCGTTTCAAGGCGTGTGACTCTGGATGGTCCGAAGAAGACAATTATTCCTCAGAAGGAAACGTTGTCATCTGATGACGACAACGTTATACCTGAGAGATCGTGCCGACACACGATAGCTTGCTCCGACCTTCAAACGGACGAGCTGTACTATCGTGCCGGGGGTACGAGTAAAACCAGAAAGAGAAGCCCTCGAAGGCTCGAAACACAATGTCCTTGTTCGAAGCTCATTCGGGCGGTACTCTCGGAGTACAACTGCGTCAAGGCAGTCCCTGAGAGAGTCTCTGTGTTTGAAAGACTCAGTAATGGAACGCCAAAACCAAGGCATAGGCGTTTCCAACGAAGAAGGAAGATGGTCGAAGATGGTGAGCATTCAAGGGTCACCGCAAATATGACCAGCACAGGAACATCGGCTCAGGATAACCCCGAGGCGGTTCCAGAAATACCCCGATGTGTAACTCGTCTACAATCCGGGGCTATCATTCGCGCGAAGTATGGTAGAGTCCGAACAAGAGTACCTTCGGGAGATGAAGAATCAGATGCCGGCTCAGCATTGGCGTCTGATAATACAGTGTCCAGTGAGGGACAACCCCGCGAGGCGTTTATGATAAGCGCGGAGCAAGTGGCCAAGATGCTTGAAGATGCCATGGCCAAACAATAGGAGACCTTTAGGTTCGAAATGCAAATGGCTATGCAGAACATGAGAGAGATGCATGACCAACAGCTTCAAGCATTGAGGAACCAACAAGGCGAACCAAGTCGTCCCAACCAGAACAACCTGGAAGATAATGACACAAATGAGGGTCACAATGCTAACAACCCTCCCATCAACCCAGGGGGTGGTAATGAAAATGCTAGCGAAGACACAGGTGAAAGCCTGAAAATTAAAAATCTCGAGAGCAAGATCAACACATTGATCTCTGCCCAAGAGACGAAAAAGACGGGCATTCCTTGTCCATACCCAAGAGAGTAGGAATCAATCCCATATCCGGCGAAGTTCAGTCTAATTAACTTCACGCCGTTTAATGGGATGGGTTCCCCTACTCAGCATTTGATCTACTTCAAATCGCACTTGGGAGTCATCTCTGGTAATGAGCCTCTGATGGTGCGGTCATTCGTCGGCACTCTTCGCGGAGCTGCCTTCGATTGGTATCGTCGCCTCAAGCCAGGAAGCATAAACAGCTGGGACGACATGGAGACCAAGTTCCTCGCGAATTTCTTCGACGATGATACCGAGATCTCTATCGGATCGTTGCTCGATGAGAAGCAGAAAGACGGGGAGCTAGTCGACACCTTCGTAAAGAGGTTCCGCAACAAGGCGATGAATTGTCAGGACCCGATCACCGAGGAATTCATCCTCCAGACCTGCCACAACAACCTTTCGCTGGATGTGTTGGAAGCAATGGGCACCGCACCATCCAAGACCTGGAAGGATTTGAAAGTCCGAGGAGAACAAGCCGAGCGTTTCCTCAGGAGAAAGAAGGCGGAGAGAGGCCAACCGACAACAAATCCTCCGAAGCAGAACTTCAACCAGAAAGGGAAAGGTAAAGCTCATGCTAATGCCGTTGATGCTAACCAAACTTTCCAATTGCAACCTCAGCAACAGCAGCAGCAGCGAGCGCCACAACAATCGCAACCGCATTGGCAGCAACGGTCTCAGAAGCAAAAGTCTTCGGAGCCGAGGTTTCCCAAAGTATACTCCTTCAAGGATGATGAAGTTCCCGGCATCTTCAAATATTTGTTGGAAAACAACAAAATCCAGCTGCCAGCGATCGTGGATCATGAAGGAGCCACTAAGGTGACGGACCCGAAGTACTGCGCGTACCATAGAGCGGTCCACCACCCAACGAAGTCTTGCTATCACCTCAAGGACAAGATCCAAGCGTTGATCGATGTAGGAGTCATAACTCCGAAACCAGCTAAGAATGTGGGAGCAAACGCGGTGTCGATTAGTTTTGGATCAGTGCCTACAGCTTGGTTCGAGCCAAAGCGCGTCACCCAAGTCGGGATAAAGACGGTGAATGACGACCCGCACGGACAACGCCAAAAGGGACTTGTGCCTCACACAGCCCCAAACGGTGAAATTCTCTGGGTGCACCCCGACCTGATTGAAGATGAACAATGGGCCGGATCATCATCCAAGAAGAAGTCCAAAGGGAAAGGCAAGTCTTGTTACGGAGTTTCTGCCATCCCGGGTGAAGACGATGAAAAGATCACCGCTTTTTCGTTTTCCGACGAGGAACAGGAGGTCTTTGCGACTCGGAGTGGAAACGAATACCATTTCAAATATCCATCTCCTGGGAATCAAGTAGCTGAACAGGGGGTGACAAAATGGGGACCAGGCAAGACTCTCACAGAACTGGGGGTGATTACAGTTCCCAAACCGGTTGAAGATGCTCGACGACAGCCGGTTGACAAACAGAAAGAAAAGGGGCCCGAGGAGGTCCAGAATCCGAAGCAGTCTCGTTTCAGTCGTCCGATTGGAAAGGACAAACCGGAGAGTTCAAAAAAATCTGCGTGCCTTCGACATCATGGCTCAGCTAGCCAATATTCCAGCGCGGATAACGCTGTACGAGTTGCTTCGATTGTCCAAGGAAACTAGAGAAGCCTTGCAAGAAGCCTTGGCCGATTCGGAGGCATTCCTCACCAGGATCAAACCAGCTCCCGAAGAACTGGAAATGTTAACCCAACAGTGTAATGTGGCGGCCAAGAATCTTCCCTGCATCACCTTCACCAAAGAGGACATGCAGACGAAGAATTCAAATCATGATCGGCCCTTGTACTTCGTCGGGTACATTGGCTCCAGCGAGGTCAACCGAATCCAAGTGGATCCGGGTTCCGCTGTAAGTATTATGCCACTTCGCCTAATGCACAGCCTTGGCATTCCAGTCAGCAAGTTGGCATCTACGGGCACAGTCATTTACGAATTCAACACCAGCGGGTCAAGACCTTTGGGGAAAATCCGGATAAAGTGCCAGATGGGCGATCTGAAAACGAAGGTCACGTGCTACGTGATTGATGCTGAGACATCCTATAACTTACTATTGGGTCGGCCTTGGATCCATAGTAATGTTATAGTTCCCTCCACCTTACATCAGTGTCTGAAATATGTCGACACTGATGGAAGGGTCAGGACGGTGGTCGCGGATAAGCAACCATTTAAAGGGTATGAGAATTACTTTACAGATTCTCTCCTTTATGGTAATGAATCCGATACGGAACCATCGATCCAGGGCACGGACAGCGGAGAAGAAGCTGATTCCGAGGCCGGATTCGATTATAATGGTGGTTTTGTTCTAAATGACATTGTACCCTTTGTAATCAATCTCGACGACGAACAGTCGTCAGATGGCGGTTGTAACTGGCAACTTGCCGATATTAAAATAAATCGTGATTTAGAGTATTCCTTGTCTTTTGATGATGCGATAAAGGGATTATACGATAATCCCGAGTTATGTATGCCGCTCCGATCTTCTTATGTAACGAAGAAGCGTCCCCAGCATTCTTTCGGAACAAATCGGATTATTCTTGCCAAAACAGGAGGACAAAAAGAAGTAATCTATGGTAAAGGAGAAAGTCTTCCGATGCCAGATCATTTCCTAAGAGAAGATGAAGATGACGACAAATCTGGTCTGCACTTATCTAAGTATAGTCCGGAAGCGCGTGTGCTCATGGAAAAACAAGGGTACGACTTCACACTCGGAGAAGGTTTATACTTCGATCGAGGTTCTCGTGTCCCAGTCAAAGTGGCGTATGTACCAAAGGGGAAACCAGATAATTATTACCATCACAAGAGAGGCCTAGGCTATGTCTCATCAGACGACGAATGTGGTTGGCAAATCATAGATCAAATTGCCAACAAAGCCAAAGATGGGTATTTGCCAGATTCTTCAGCTGAGGATTCAGACACAAGTTTGGGAGAAATGTTCAAGACCTTAATGTCGAACATGACTACAGCTAATCCATCTACGATGGAGGACGACGATCAAATGCAAACGTGGGAGGACCCATGGGTTCATCACCTGAACATGCAATATGGTGATAGGTTCGAACAAAGAGAGCCACCTACCGAAGACGAAGTAGTCCAAATTAATATGGGCGATGAAGCCAATCCAAAGCCCATATTCATCAGTGGTAGTCTCCCCTCAGATGAGAAGAAAGAGTTAATTGCCTTGATCAGAGAGTACATTGATGTCTTCGCCTGGAACTATGAAGACATGCCAGGGCTTGACCCCAATGTGGCAATGCACCGTCTCGACATCAAGCCGGATGCCAAACCTGTCAAGCAACAGCAAAGACGGTTTCGTCCGCAGATCATGGAAGCCATCGAGGCTGAGGTTAAGAAGTTGATCGACTCAGGATTCATCCGAGAGGAACAACATCCAGACTGGCTAGCCAACATCGTTCCTGTCATGAAGAAGAATGGCAAGATCAGGATTTGCATCGACTTCAGGAATTTGAATGAAGCATGTCCAAAAGATGATTTTCCTCTCCCGATCACGGATGTCATTATTGACAATACATGCGGATTCGAGAGAATGTCCTTCATGGATGGCTTTTCGGGGTATAATCAAATCAAGATGCACCCGGATGACGAAAAGCATACAGCATTCAGAACGCCCCTCGGTGTCTTCTGCTACACGGTGATGCCGTTCGGTCTGAAGAATGCAGGTGCTACATACCAACGAGCAATGACTAAGATTTTCCAGAAACATCTCAGGAAAACGGTAGAATGCTACGTTGATGATTTGGTGGTAAAGAGCCGCAATAAAGAAGATCATATCAAGGACTTGAGAACGATGTTTGATCTTATGCGGAGTCATCAATTGAAGATGAATCCCACAAAATCCTTCCTCGGAATGTCCAGCGGAAAATTCCTTGGATTCGTCGTCACCACTAAGGGTATACACATTGACCCAGACAAGGTAAAAGCGATAAATGAATTGCAACCCCCGAGGAATCTAAGAGAACTCAGAGGATTGCAAGGGCGTTTAGCTTACATCAGGCGGTTCATCTCGAATCTTTCCGGGAAATGCCAACCATTTTCTAAGCTAAACAAGAAGGGCGTATCGTTTATTTGGGACGATGCTTGCCAGAAGGCATTCGAAGATATCAAGGCATATCTGATGAATCCCCCTGTTCTGGTCGCACCAAAATCAGGTAAACCGTTCTTGATTTACATCAAGGTGATGAACCATTCGATAAGTGCTTTATTAGCACAAGACGATGATAATGGTCACGAACATGCAGTCTATTATCTAAGTCGGACCTTGATAGGCGCCGAGTCTCGATACCCGATGATCGAGAAAGAATGTCTCGCATTGGTGTTTGCGGTAAAGAATGTCTCGCATTGGTGTTTGCGGTACAGAAGATGCGACATTACTTAGTTGGCCAGACGATTTACGTCATCGCTAATGTTAATCCGGTACGGGTATTCATGACTCAACCAGGTTCGATGAATTGGCGTTTGGCAAAGTGGGCCCTCCTCTTATCCCAGTATGATCTGCACTTCAAACAGCAGAAGTCAGTCAAAGGACAAGCAATTTGTGATCTTTTGGCGGCAAGTCCGACAACAGATACAGTTGAGGTATATGATGATTTACCAGATGAAATCCACGAGGTTAATACCACATCACACCAACAGGTATGGCAATTATACTTTGATGGTGCTTCGAGAGCAGTTAATAAGGCAGTAACCCCTGGATGTCCTAAAGTCACCTCCGGAGTTGGAGTGGTCTTAGTTTCCCCAGGGAAACACGTGATGCCTCGAGCTTATTCACTGACGAACCCATGTTCCAATAACGTAGCCGAGTACAACGCGCTCATCATTGGACTCAGTTTTTCTAAAGAGCTGGGGGTCGAGTATCTCGAAGCTTTTGGGGACTCTCAATTGATAGTCAACCAAGTTCGTGGAGAGTATGAAGTCAGGAACCCAGATCTGATTCCGTACCACCAGGAGGCTGTCAGAATGGTAGATTCTTTTGAAGAATTCTACATCGAATACATCCCACATCTCCAGAACGCTTATGCGGATGCACTGGCAGCACTAGCAGTATCACTCGCGCAACCGCCCGAAACTGAACTGCTAGTCACAGTAAGATCACACCAACTCTGCATACCCATATACGATATGGAGGTTGAAGAGGAGGATGATAAAAACGAGAACACCAAAGAAGTGAACTCAATCCAAATCGGGTCCGAGTCCCGAGATTGACGTTTTCCCATCATCGATTACGTCCAATACGGTATTTTGCCGGAGGATGTAAAGGAAAAAGAATCTATTCGCCGAAGAGCACCACGGTTCTTTTACAATACCGAGACCCGTACGCTATATCGCCGGGGGTATGATGATTTGCTTCTCCGATGCCTTTCGAACGAAGAAGCAAAAGAAGTTCTTAAGGAAGCACATGAAGGAGAATGCGGTGCGCATCAGCCTGGTCCCAAGCTGTATGATCGAATCAGAAGAATGGGATATTTCTGGCCAACAATGGTTCGTGACACGATCGAGTACGCCCGAGAATGTCACGCTTGCCAAGTGCATGCGAATTATATGCACCAACCTCCGGAGCGATTGCACACATCAACCACGTCTTGGCCATTCGAGACATGGGGTATGGATATTGTCGGTCCTATCTTTCCTCCTTCAGTCAAAGGTGATCGATTTATTCTTGCTATCACCGACTACTTTTCAAAGTGGGCTGAAGCCATTCCGCTTAAAGAAGTGAAGACGAACAACGTCATCAAGCATTACGTCATATACCGACACGGCGTGCCGAGGCGGATCATTCATGACAACGGTCCGCAATTCATAAGCAACGCCTTCATCAGGTTCTGTGACAAGTTCAAGATTCAGGACGTTTCGTCGACAGCTTATTACCCCGCTGCGAACGGATTAGCTGAGGCTTTCAACAAGACGATCATCAAGATCCTGTCAAATCTTGTGAAGACCAATAAGCGAGATTGGGACGATAAACTCGGCAAAGCGCTCTGGGCTTATCGCACCACAATACGCACTCCTACAAGAGCCACTCCATATTCTCTGGTGTACGGATGTGAAGCTGTGCTACCGTTAGAGATTCAAATCCCCTCCCTTCGGATCGCTCTCGCTACGGAGATGACGACCGAAGAACATCATCAAAAACGTCTTGAGGAACTCGAAAGGCTGGACGAAAAGCGCTTGGAGGCCCAACAACACATCGAGTTCTACCAGGCTAGGATATCCAGGGCTTTTGACAAAAGGGTTCGCCAAAGAAGCTTCAAGGAAGGAGATCTGGTCCTCGCTGCTCGCCGACCAATAATCCTCACCTCCAAGAAGAAAGGTAAATTCGAACCTAAGTGGGAAGGACCGTTTGTAATAGACACAGTCTATTCGAACGACGCTTATCGCTTAATTTCTCTAGAGGGTGACAGGCAATTAATGCCAATAAATGGGAAGTTTTTGAAGAAGTATTATCCCTAGTACGTTCAGGACAACTCATTTATCGGGAAGTTCCTTGAAGAATATTACACTTAATATTCTAAAGGATAACCCAAGTTCACACCACCAAAATCCCTCACTGATCAATTTCAGTTGACAGTGAGTTTACCAAAAAGGTCCAATCTCAATTCGGAGTCCCCTTTCGATAAATGAAGGAACTCTCTTTCTTTTCTCTTTGGTTCAACCCTTTCATGGTTATAACCGAAGCTGAAATTTCACTTCGATAAACGAAGAACTCTTCTTTCGAGCAAATAACCAATCCTATAAAAGGTAAGTTTATCTAGATCTTCCGGATTCTCGGAGTGAAGATCCCACTTCTAGTTTCCTTCTTGCACTGGAAATAGAATATAAAATTCTTCCTTTCCAGAAACAAGGAATAGAATATAAAATTCTTCCTTCCTTGTTCAGGGAATAGAATATAAAATTCTTCCTTCCCACACCAACTCTTTTTTCCAAAATTTATAAAATTAAGATTCATCTTAGGAAGTTTATCCCGAATCCTAAGCAGGGATAAGTCTGCGCCTAACACGCGCTGCCGGTTAGTTCTTAACCGTTAAAAAGAACACCCGTCCGCACATTCAACATTGTGGCAGGTTGTTATTAATAACACTGAAATCCATGTCTCACACGCATGGGGAATTTCATCCTGAATCCTAAGAAAGGATATGCCGACGCCTAACACGCGTCGCCGGTTTAGTCTTTTTCCGATTGAAAAAGATACCAGAGTTTGATTCTGGAGAATTTTATCCCGAAGCCTAAGTAGGGATAAGTCAGCGCCTAACACGTGTCGCCGGGTAACCTATTCCCGTAACAAGTGGTAAAGTCTATGTATTCAACATCATAGCACAAAGTCTAAAGGAGTTCATTCCTTTAGCACAACGTCACATGCGGAACGGATTTAAACAATCCGCATGTAAGCCCGATTCAAACGGTAATCGGTAAGAGCACGTCAAATCCGTTGAAGGCTGAGGATTTGCCAAAAATCCTAAGTCAACGTCTCATACACGTTGCTGTTTAGTCTTTTCACAGGAGAAAGACGAGGTCTACGTATTCAATATCGTAGCACTAAAAGAGTTAACTCTTTTAGCTTAACGTCACGTGCGGAACGGATTTAGACAATCCGCATGCTAGCCCGACTCAAACGGTAGTCGGTAAAGGCTAATCAAATCCGTTAGAGGCTGGGGGTTAGCCAAAAATCCTAAAGCCAACACCTCACACGTGTCGCCGGGTAGCCTATTCCCGTAACAATGGCGAAGTCTATGTATTCGACATCATAGCACAAAGTCTCAGAGAATTCAATCTCTGAGCATAACGTTACATGCGAACGGATTTAAACAACTCGCATGCTAGCCTGACTCAAACGGTAGTCGGTAAAGGCTAACCAAATCCGTTGATGGCTGAGGGTTTGCCAAAAATCCTATGAGTATTATGGTCAATCATTTCAAACGGAATGACGAATCATAATAAAGATAAAAAGGAAATTCACTAAAAGAGTCAAGAGTCAAAACACTCAGCAAACAAAATCACACATCAAGCCCGTGGCTAAAAATCTGCTGACTGAACTTAGACAGCTTATCATCATAAGCTTGACTAAGCTCATCTCTAATGGACTCCTCGGTAGCGGCAGAGGTCTTCGCAGCAGTCTCCTCTGTCTCAACCAGCTCCTGCTTTAAGGATGTCAGCTCGTCAGATAAAGCAGTGCAGGTCTGCTGATCCTGTCCTCTCGTCATCTGGAGAATACCCAAGGTCTCCTCTTTCTCGCGGAGCTCTCTTCTGAGCTGGTCTATCTGGGTCTCACAAGAGATGATGGAAGAGTCAAGCTCGGCAAGGGAAGATAATCTGGTAGCAAGGCCGGTCTCAACTCGAGCTACTCGATCTCGCCGCACCTGAACCTCAAGACTAGCAAGAACCTGAGTCTCGCGCAGTGACTGTAAACGGGTCTTCAGCTCAGCAGCGATAAATGAAGAGACACCGGTATCTCGAAGCTCACGAAACATCTGGAGCTCATGCTCTAAGCAGTCAAGATCGTCAACTATAGCCTTCGCCAAGTCTGGATATCCTGCTTCCCTTATCAAGTTGATTCTGGAAATAAGGAGAGGTTTAAACTGGTGAAGTGAAAGTCCGCCGTGGAAGAGCTTGCCGATCATAGCATTCACAAAGGAGAAGAAGGAGCAAACTTCTATACAGATGACGACCTTGTCAGGATCGTCGTCAGATAATAACTCCTTCACTAAGACATGAAGACGAGAGGAACGCTCTACACAAAAAAGGGAGAAGTCCGTCAAAAGTCTTAATAAGAAAAAGGAATAGCACTTTTCAATGAGTTGACTTATACCTTCTTCCCCTTGAGCCGCTGGGGGTAGTGGAGGTGTAACGGCTGTAGGTGCATCAACTGGTGTAGTTGATCTCACAGCCGGTTCAACAGGGTCTTTCTCAACAAAAGCTCCTGTCAGATTCAAAACAAAATTCGCAGAGGCGTTACATTATAGTTGCATTAGTCAAGATTGGCTAGTCCTATAATCAACTCAGAAAGAGGCACATACCTTCAAAGGAACCATCCTCCGGATTTTTAGCGAAGGCGGGCTCAGAAAACATATCCCCAGGTAACTGATCATCGATCTGAGGAGAGCTATATATGTAGCGCATCATAGGAGTGTCCGCAAACAAGCTTCCCTCGTTAAAATCATCAATGGAAAAATCTGACATAAAAAAATATCAGTGCCAAAGAAGAATGAAGAGACTACAACTAATGGAAATGAGTTACCTTTCACGGGTGCATCAACCTCTTCATTTCCAGGATTCGCCTCTTGCAAATTATTTGAAGAAGCAAGAAGTAGAGGACAGTTAGAGGATACACAAATTCATTTGTGTATTATCTAAAGAAATACAGTGTCAGTGTTAGATGTACCTGGATTCACGGAATCGGGTCCTACATTGATCTCCTCTCTAATGTCAGCAACCCCTGTAGGCCTCTCTACATGAGGTAGTGGGTCAGACTCATCGGGAGATACGGGAATGGGATCGGGACTCATCTCATTCTCTCCACGCACTCCTATATAGAGATAGAAGAGCATGAGTCAATGTTCCGAATAACCAAGAGAATGGTTCACAGGATGGATATTACCTCCGTCACTGGCAGGATCATCGCCAGCCAGGTCCATATCAGAAGCTCGGGAAGCTGCACGCGGCTTACGGGCTAATCTCTTCCGCCTAGCAATGGGGATCGAAGGTCTCGCCTGGGAAGGAGGACGGAACTCTTCATCCTGATCAACTGTGGTCCCTGAAACATCAAACCATAGTCAGTTTCAATACTTCTGGAAGATAGAAGGAAAAGATGAATTGCAAACCTCGCTCGGAAAAGTCATCGTAATCTTCGGGATCCCCGCCTGAAGCTTCGTCTGTGGAATGGAATGTCCTCTGGCCCTCTTCATCAATCCGGCGAGTCTTGTTCCGCGTCCTCTGTGCCCGAGCGTTTTCCCGAATCCTAAGGGAATCAAGCTGAGAAGCCTCCTCAGCCTCTATCTCTGCAATCGGCTTCACGGGGACAGTCTTGTTAGCTGCTAATAACCACTTGCAGCTCAAGAAAGTGAGGTTCAACTGCCGATCAATACTCGGGAGACTGAACTTAGCACCAGTACAGCCAGTCACGGTCCACAACCATGCACGGAGACCGTCTACCAAACCACTATGGGTCCGAAACTGCTGACGAGGATTCCCGATGTAGAGCTGATCATAGCCAAACTGGCGAGCGAATCGGCAGGGTAGATATGGCTCTATGAAGTACTGATCCCTCACCCGAAAATTCAGATAGCCAGGCCTAATGTTCACCAGCCAATTAAAGCAGCCAATGTCTAAGTGAGTCCGATATTCTCTCCGCCTCTCATCATCTATCAAGCACTCGCCGTATCGGCCGGAGAACTACGGAAAACAAGTGGAGAACGCCCAACACTTGTGGACCTGCAGCTGCTGTCTGACATCAGAAAATCCTCGGCCCTCCCACCTGCCATTCTCAAGCAACTGTAGCAGGGGAACAGAGTGGTCTGTGGCGTTCGGCACCGACATCATATCCGAGCGGTGGAGGACGAACCAGGCCATCAGATAAGCGTACGGAAGCTCCACCTTAAGAGTGGGAATCTGACCTGGCAAATCGATCTCCTTCCGTGTGAAGGCACCCGAAAGCTGTCGAAGTCCTCGGTGAATGTCAGCTACCATCATCGGAAGAAGTGAAAGCTCTTTCTTATAAGCAAGCTAAACGGCTGGGTAGAGCACCTCTAAAGGCAAGGCGTCACCAGACTGATATGGAACCACACACTTCTTCAACCAAATAGCGAGATAACCGGCAAGAAGAGTCATCGGTCGAATCGGTGTGGTCGCATGCCATAAGAAAGATCTGAACTTGGTCTTCACAGGGAAGCCACCCTCAGGACTGCTAGTGGTATAAGAACGAGCGTCAATCTTCTTCAACAGACTGTTCACCTCTGAAGGAGTGAGTGGGGCCAACTCACAAATAGCCTCGCCAGAACTGTTCTCCAGGTTCTTGAACAAATAGTTCGCAAACTGCTTCAGACTCACGGAGACCTTGGTCCTTTTTGCTAAAGGCTCAGACTGTGCCAAAGCAATGTGATAATGACAAGCGAGATCCCATAGAGTCTCATAGCGATCAGGCATGCGATCCTTCAACTGGTCCAATTCATGATTAGAGGGAAAGTACTCCTGGTATAACATCTGTCCCATGGGCAAGCCAGAAATCCTGTGCAGCTCGTGAAGAGCCAAGCCCAACTCCCCCTGCCGGGTCAGAAAAGTGTTCGAGTCTGGATTATATAGCTCGAACAAAGCACAGAAATGTCTCAAACTGACAGGCAAGCCATACATGGTGGCACGAACAGCTGCATACAAACCGCAAGCGTGCAACTCCTCGCTCCATCGGCTCAAGACATATGTCGTCATGCGACTCCACCAAGACTTGTCCAAAGAGTGGACCCAACCATAAATCCTGTGACGAGTCGCAGGCATCTCCCGTCCTAGGGTAGCGAGGCGATTCCTCAAGGTCGAGGCAGTGGCGAGAAACTCGTTACATGGTGGTGCATCTAGTCCCAACACTCCGGGATACAATCCAGTGATATGACTCCTGCTCGAGCCAGGAGCTGCCTGATGCGTGACGTAGCCGCAATGGACGCTCTCATGATCCTCCGTCAAGCGTCACGACATCTCCCGTGTCACAGCCTGACGCCTGAGCTCAGTCAATGAGCGATGCCGAGGAATCTCCGGCAAGTATATGAAGCCACTGCCGGTCTTATGGAGCCACTGCTCAGCATCAATGAATACGGCTTCTGGGTCATCGACAGAATCACCAAATAGGAAATCGCTCTTCCGAAGAGGCTGAGTAGAGCTGGCGTCCTTCACAAAAGGCGCATCTGTGATCAGCTGACGAATAGCCCGATGACCGCCTTCCCTCACCACTTGGGCAACCTCAGTCGACGTGCCCAAAGCAAACTGAGGAGTAGCTGGAATAGGAGAAGGATCGTCGGAGGTCGAGTAATACTCGCCACGACGCCCACAGACTGCGTGGGACGAGAATGATCCAGAAGGGTACCCCACTGCAAAATAGACAGTTAAACACTGGTTAGTCTCGATTATAAAAGGAAATTGAACTCATCTTACAAATAGTTAAGATAGAGTCATTGCCTTATAAAGGGTGAGACGATTTGGCCACATTGTGCAATCACAACACAGGGTATGTCGACAACATATCCCTGCCTTATAAAGCGCAATGTAGCGTCAAATCGCCCCCTTTAATTTTGAGATATGGTTTTGACCAAGCAAAAACATATCTTTGAAGCGTCGATCCTCACCAAGGAGAATCAAGGTTCTTCCCGATTGCCTCGCCAAGGAGAACAACGTGGGGTAAAAATGGACCAATTTACAAATTTTCAAGAAAAGAGGGGTTAATTTGCAAAATTCCTAAATATGCCAAAAGCGTCGATCCTCACCAAGGAGAATCAAGGCTCTTCCCGATTGCCTCGCCAAGGAGAACAACGTGGGGTAAAAAGGACCAATTTGCAAATTTCCAAGAAAATAGGGACTAATTTGTAAATTTCCAAATACTGCCAAAAATAGCTCACCAGCATAGGAAGGAGGCGCGCCATCAGCCGACATGGTAGGGGAATGACCTCTTGAAGCACGCGACATAATGATCTGCAAAACAAATTGAGGAGTCAGATTCAGAAAGAAAAAAGTTTCCTTTTTTATCAATCCTACCCTCTGAAGAGGTGAGCTCGAGGCGCCAAATCTTAATCCTAACCCTCGCATGCGACCCCACAAATTCATAAATTGGATTAAGCTAAAATAGTGGAGGATTTACCTGAAGAAAAGCTCGAGATCCAACAAAGATGAGACCTTTAAGAAAACTTGAACCACGCGCTCGAGGGACCTGAAAAAAATTCTAAAGATAGAATTTTTGGGGAGATTTCTCAGTCAAAGATCCAAAGGAAGACTAGATCTAAGACAAAGATCAAATTTTGGTGAAGAACGGATGCTCGACGGAAGAAAAAATCAAGAGGGGGAGGGGAGAGGTTCGGCCGGCCCTAGGGGAAAGAAAAAGAAAAGAAAAAGACCCTTTTTTATAATGTTGAACCAAATCCAATTGAACCGGACCAGACCAAGTTGAACCGGACCAGACCGGGTTTGAACCAGATTGCAAATTGAAGCTGATTTGAGCGTCGAAACAATTTCAAATCAACCAAGGGTTTAACCTCTTATTTATTTTGATCTCTCCCACGCATTTGGAAGGGTCGGAAGAATTTTAAGCCAAATTACTGCCTTTTTTGGCTCATAAACAGACCGGTTCAGCCCATTATCAAGCCGGTCTAGCTCATTCGAGCAGGAGAAATACTCCAATAAGGTATACGAGTATAAACTATTCCCTATTTTTATTGAGAAGTTCCTGGAGAATATTTTTCTAAAAATATTCTTAAGGATAACTCAATAACACGACGCCGGACAACGCGTCGCAAATGAAGACTCAACGCCAACAATCGAGGGTTAGTTGTACGTCGAACCAATGAGCACGAGCTAAAAGATTGGAAAATCAGGAATCGACTCCAAGTTCAAATTCCGACAATGGTCAGACAATAAATGCAGCACCGGAATCCTTACAAGCATTCGACAAAGCACCGAATAGCCTGAAGGAGTGAAGGAATACAGAACAAAAGTCGTTCCAGGTCCCGTTACACCGACAAGGAGTAGGGGCAATCATATCCAAAGCATTCCAGACTCTTCTATAAAAGAATGAGGCTGGAACACTTTGGAGGGGGTATCTGTAGGCGTATAAAATTGCCTATGGGTCCCTTAGCATAGCTCGACACAAGAAATCGACAAATCAACGGACGTTCGAGCAACGAAGCGGACTAACGAGGCTACGAAGCCAACGAACCGCACACAAGCAACGGAATACGTGCGCATGTGGAATCGATCCAACGGTTCGGAAAATCAACGAGTCGTCCAACAACAAAATAGGATTTGTACTCAAACACCGAGGCGGAAATACTGCCAAATGAAGACGCGGGCTATCAAATCAAAGTCCGGGCGAATCAAATGAAGAACCGAAAGACGGAAAACACCGGAAAACGACGAAACACGACACACCCGGGGACTCGGCCTGAACCGAGCCAACCCGGGGTGGCTCGGCCCAAGCTGAGCCACCCCAGGGTGGCTCGGTGGCCGAGCCACCCTGAGGTGGCTCGGCCAAAGCCGAGCCACCTTGGGGTGGCTCGGCATGAGCCGAGCCACCCCAAGGTGGCCGGGTGTTCCCCCCCTCCCTCTTGTGCACGCGGGCACAGTTCAGGTATCCTATAAATAGGGGGGGTGGTGGTTCATTTGAGAGGACTTTTTTCTGAACTTCTGAGGAGCCGAAACTCTGCCGGATTGTCATCTTAACTCGGATTTGTGAAGGCTTGAAGACTTGGACACTCGGATTCAGTTCTTAGCGAGCACCCGCAACAAACAAGGCAGGAGTTCGAAGAGGCTAATCCTCAGATCTACGTCGTTCTACTCCGGATCTAAGCTTGGTACTTAGATCCCGAGATTCGAGCGGTCGTTTCCTTGGTGAAACGATCCCTCCCGGCTATTATCTCCTTGGTGGGATAATACCCGTTATACCGCGTAGATCTGTTTGGATCGAGATTGTACGGTGGTCCACGGTAATCAACCCCGGCACAGGCAAACAACCCACAAAGCGAGTGACCGCAAAACAGGAGCTCGCGATCTGTTCGTTAAACAAGGAAAGTTGTAATTTTTCTTTATTTGTTTTGAATTTCGTTGTAACCGGCTCTTATAAAAAGACCGGATCTTTGTAAACGCAAAAAGTTGTTAACATTGAGTGCAATGAGTTCGTCAATGAAGAAGAATCTGATTTTTCCCGCGAACAGTCGATGAGGGCCATCGAGAGCTAGAGTGGTGAGATCATGAGCTTCCTCTATGGCCGTAGCTTTGGGTTCCTATATTGGAGTCAATGAACGAAGGATCTTGTAGTTCATCTCTTGGATAGTTAATTTCTTATCAAGACCATGCAATTCATTGATTATGTTAGTGAAGTGAGAAAACATAGCATCAATGGATTCATTAGGAAGCATCTTAAATAACTCATATTCATGCACAAGCCCACTAATTTTGGATTCCTTAACTTGGGGGGTTCCTTCATGTGTAATACACAATTTCACTCATATTTCATATGCGGTTGCACACGTGGAAACCCTATTATACTTATTGGGGGAAAGACCGCAAGTTAAGGCATTCATGGCTTTTGCATTGAGATTGGCTTGGTGCCTTTCTCCATCGGTCATATTCCCGACTTTGGGTTTTTCTACATATTTTTTCTCTATGAGTTCTAGAATGTCAAGATCAATGTAACGAAGGTAAATCCTCATCCTAGCCTTCCAATAAGCAAAATTACTATCGGTGAAAAGTGGTGGTCAAGTGGTGGATTGTCCCTCTAACATATGCACATTCATTGAAGCCTCCATAAGATCTTTTCTCTAAGGTGGTTAGACCAAAAATTAATATAGAGACCAAGCTTTGATACCAATCGTTAGACCCTAGAAGGGGGTGATTAGGGTCTTAAGTCTATAATTATGTAATAAAAATAAGGCAAGCAATACACCACAATAATGAACAACAAATATAAAGGAGATAGAGTGAGAAATCGTTATCCAAGTGACGCGCGATGTGTTAACGAGGTTCGGCCCGCTGACCTACGTTCCCGCTCCCCACTCTCGAGGAGAATCCACTACATAACCCGGTTTGGAAGCCGGAACTTCTTCTACACAATAATCTCCACAAGATCTCACAACTACACAGTTAATCACCACAAGATCACACTCCCACACAGTTGATCTTCACAAGATCAAGCTCTCAACAGTAGTAATGGTGTAAAAACTCTCTTTACAATATCCCTATAGCAAGGAGAAAGATTACACTGAAGCTGGGAAGTGAAACTAAAAACAGAGAAAATCAGGTTTGAAAATTTTGGCTCTCAGTAAAACAGATCTCTGGTTTTTTAAAAGCTTGAGACACTTGAGGAAGAAGGAGTATATGGGGTTTAAATAGGAGAAAATACTAGGGCTGGGCATATTCGGTTCGGTTCAGTTTTAAGCCCAATCCGCATCCAATCCGAATTTTTCGGATTCTCAAAACTCTCATCCAAATCCAGATTTTTTCCCCTTCATCCGAATATTTGGCCCAATCGAAATTCGGTTCGGTTCGGTTCGATTTCGGTTTTGAATTTGCAAAGAGTTCTATCCAAAGACTTCTATTGTGAATTTGCAAGCTGGGCATTATCCTCATGATGAGGTTCCTGAGCTCGCCAACAAAGCTTTATTAGACTGGTTATCATCTTTAGAATAAAGTTTTGAATTGATATAATTACATAGAGAACTGATGTTTTAAAGATGTTGTTCATATAATACAGCATGCTTATCTCTTGTAAGTATCATGTACATAACACATTTTGTGATTGATTTGAATCTTATGTAATTCTCAATATTTTTTTCTGCGAAATTTTTTAACTAAAGTTTAAGTTTATTTAATTACATGGGGGAGTGATGTTTTGTATGATATTGTTCATATAATGTAGCATATGCATCTTTTGTAAGTGCATCATGTGCATAACAAATTTTCTGGATTGATTTGAATCTTTACTTAGTTCTCAAGGATATTTTTCTGTGATATTGCTGTACTCATTACTTGAAATCGCTCCTTGCGCCGTTTGAATCTATTGGATGATAACAAGAAGTTTTGAGGTATAAGTTTAGTCTCTAAACCGCCCAACAGAATTCGGGTCGGTTTTTTTTTGGGCGGTTCAGGGGTTCAAACCGGATCCAAACCGATTTAATTCGGTTCGGGCGGTTTAGAGACTTCTTCTGATCCATTTAATTTGGTTCGGTTAACCGGTCTGTTTTTTCGGGCGGTTTTTTTCGGTTGAACCGTTTTTTT
>BQKN01045762.1:0-12991 GCA_022839385.1 Asparagus kiusianus
AGGGAGATGTCGACCGAAGACGCCCATCGAGTTTGCAATGAGTCCTCAACCACATTGGGGACGACGATTTAGTCTGCAACGTGTCGTCGATCCTCCTAGGTAATTTTTACTGTCTACAAGACCCCCTTCAAAGTTTTCAGACCAAAATGTGGCTGAATGAGGTCTGAGATACTTTGAATAGTGGTATGCGTGCTCTGTGTCATCGAGGAATCGGATGAACTCAAGGAGCTATGCCAGGCGGGCTCCGGAATCGAGGCCGAAGTCATGTGAAGCTTGGTCTCCTGGCGGGCACTAGGACCGAGGCCAATTTGATTTTATTAGGCGCATGCGGGCTCTGGAATCGAGGTTCAGTCGGGCCCACAAGGTCAGGCGAGCGGGGGGGTCGCCTGGCGAGTTTCGAGCTTCAGGCGGGCTCACGAGATCATGCGAAACTCGGGTCTCCTGGCGGGCACTCGGCTCGATGTCAATCTTGGCTTTATTAGGCTGATTTGATATTGCTTCTAGGCTTGGTTAGGCAGCCATTTTCTTTGTTGGGCTCAAGAGAAGCATAGGGTAGGCTAGGCTAGGCTTTGATGTTGACATTGATCAACTTTTGTGATGAGGAAGCTCACTTGGGCTGAAGAAGAGATTTGATGTTGACATGGAAAATCAATTCTTTTCTTTTATGTCATTCCATATGCTCCTCCTCCCTTTGTTCCATCGTGCTCCCCCTCTTTGCTAAGCTCAAGAAAGCCTAGAATAGGCTAGGCTAGGCTATGATAGACATGTCTAATCAAATGAGGAAGAGACTTGGTTGTTGACATGGAAAATCAATCTCTTTTTTTTTATGTCATTCCATATGCTCCTCCTCCCTTTGTTCCTGCATCCTCTCTTGACCTTCCCCTCTCTTTGTAGATATGTCTAATCAAATCAGGAAGAGACTTGGTGTTGGCATGGAAAATCAATTTTTTTTATGTCATTCCATATGCTCCTGTTCCCTTTGTTCCATCGTGCTCCCCCTCCCCTCTCTTTGTTGGGCTCAAGGAAACCTAGAGTAGGCTAGGCTAGGTCCAATCAAGTAAATTTGTCATGACCTTCTTGCCCAATGCGTTTCCTGACCTCTCAAGCCCAACTTTCTTTCTATAAAGTCAAGAGGCCTTTAGCCTTGACTTTCACACCCTTCTTGCACTCTAAAAGTTGAACTAAGTCCCTCTTCAAGCTTGGAATTGCCATGGCGCCCAAGAAAGTTGCTCCCGAGGGAAAGGAGGGAGCTTCATCCTCCACCACCGCCGTTGCCGACGTTGCTCGGGCTCACCTCGGTGAGTCTGCTAATTACACATACATAGGCTTCTTTTCACTCGGGCGGGGTTTGGCGAACTTTCTCGTCGGTTTTGGCCGTCGAACAAGCTCAAACTTGTAGGCGAACTCTTTGCTTTTGGGCGAGTTCTGCTTACCGGCGGGCTTCGACCTTGGGGCGAGCTTGAGCTGCTCCATGTTCAGGCGAGCTTGAGCTCCTCCATGTTCAGGCGGGCTTTGCCTTCGGGCGAGCTTGAGCCCCTCCAAGTTCATGCGAACTTGAGTTTCTAAGTTCAGACGGGCTTTGCCTTCGGGCGAGCTTGAGCTCCTCCATGTTCAGGCGAACTTGAGTTTCTAAGTTCAGGCGGGCTTTGCCTTCGGGCGAGCTTGAGCTCCTCCATGTTCAGGCGGGCTTTGCCTTCGGGCGAGCTTGAGCCCCTCCAAGTTCATGCGAACTTGAGTTTCTAAGTTCAGACAGGCTTTGCCTTCGGGCGAGCTTGAGCTCCTCCATGTTCAGGCGGGCTTTGCCTTCGGGCGAGCTTGAGCCCCTCCAAGTTCATGCGAACTTGAGTTTCTAAGTGCAGGCGGGCTTTGCCTTCGGGCGAGCTTGAGCTCCTCCATGTTCAGGCGGGCTTATTATCTCGCCTGTGTAAAGGGTTCGCCAGTTTGTGATACTTAGAAAATTTTATGTTAGACCCTAGAGGGGGGGTGATTAGGGTCTTATGCTAATCTAATCCGATTAAATGCCAATTAAAATTAATTAACAAATATATTCTTGCAAGATAGATATACAAAGGGTTATGTGCAAGAATATGCAATATACAATATGATATATCCTAGCAAGGAGATATATAGCAAAAGATATATGCAAGGATATATAAACTAACACAAGGGTAAACAATATAAACTAGATAGTGGATCATATAAATAATGAGCTAATGACAATGGCGATAAGAAATATAAACACAAGTATGAATAAACGCCAAAGCATACTCAAACACAAGATATGATCACGGAGTTCGGACCTTCCGTCCTACGTCTCCGCTCCCCACTCCCGGAGAGAAATCCACTATCACAATCCGGTTTGGAAGCCGGAACTTCTTCTACACACTACACAGTGTCGGTTTTCAACGCTCACCGAACAACGTCACTCCTCACAATTTTCTTCACGGAGTTCAGTCCCCTCGACCTACGTCTCCGTTCCTCTCCTCTAGGAACTACACACTCGGTTTTCTAGCTCACCGAAAACTTCACAATCTCACAATGTAACAAATATATAAATTTGTTCTCTACAATAGATGAGAACACAATTAAGCACAACTCAAAGTTACAAACTCTCACCACCCAACTATACTATGTATGTAAATACTAAAAGTTCAATGTGGGTGTGTGTAACAATGAGATTAAATAAATCAAAACAACTAAACTCATATATAATCTAGCATGTAGAAATTATGAATAAAACAATAAATTGCTAGAAATAGAGTTTAGGAATTCTTCTCTGAAAATCAAGTTGGAGAGGAGGATTGAAATGAAGTTCAAACACTGTAGATGATCTTCTCCACTTGTAAAACAAACACTGCTGTAAACCAAACCCTTAAACAAGCTTAAACAAGCTTAAACCCTTTTTAAAACCCTTGTTTAAAAACTTCTTGATTAACTTGAAAAGACATCAGTAATGTGGTATTTATACCCTCTAAGAAACTCAGCCAAAACTCCAAAACAGAAAGACCAAAAAGCCCCCCAGCAACGGTAATAAAACTAGCCGTTAGAAGCTGAGAGAACATCCGTCGGTCGACCGGAAAAGTCATCGGTCGACCGAAAATTTCATCGGTCGACCGGACCGGTCGACCGACAGCTTTCTGTCAGCCCAGTGAACTTTTGACCTCAGGTTCGGTCGACCGAAGCGGTCGACCGAATTCTGACATAGCTGAAAACCTGATTTAAAAGAGAATGTTTTGACTTTTGGAAAATAGTTAAAAATAACAAATGAAGTCCAAAAATTATGAAACTTTGGGAAATGTATATAAACATGAAGACAGACATGTTACAAAAGGAATTTTTCAAATTGCATTTTCCATTTGTGAAAAATCATCATTTTGCAAAATAGTCCAAAACACGAAAGTGTAAACATGTGAAATTTGATATTTTGGTTAAACCATGTTTTGAAACTTTGCACAATGATTATATAGACTTAATAAAATATGTATATAATTATTATTAAGTTCAAAAACAAGAAATACTATATTTTCACAAAATTGCATATTCTATGCAATATTTTCAAAAACACAATAGAGTATGAAACATATGATTATATATATGAATGTAAATTTGTTTCATATCTATATAGCTAAACCAAAACGCAATAATAAATATGAAATGTGTAATATCATATTTATGAACATGAAAACTCAAAACTATGTATATATATACCTATATATATATACATGAAAACCAAACATATATGTATATATGAAATTACATATATACATGAAAACCAATATAATGTGTGTGTATAATATTGAGCTTAAAGTATCTAACACACATAATATAAACTCCTAAACTATATTACCCAAGCAATCTTGATCTTCATTGTAGCTCAACTTGGCACACGTTGTGAATGAAGCTTGAACTTGATCTTTAACTTGAAGGTATGTTGCTTCACTCCACATTTCCGCCAACCTCCATTAGATATCATCGTTGAAGCTCTATTCCATCCATCCTCCAACTACGTTGTTTGTCTGTAACAAATAAGAAAACACAAATACTAGACAAACAACATTAGATGTAAATTGTTTGTAAATCATCATCAAAACAAGAAGGCCAACATTTTATCCTTTGAACTATAACTTATAATCCTCCTTCGCCTTATTTTGCAGCTATTTTCTCCGATGAGGCCCTTCCCAGGGGTCGTGCCATCGGTCTTGCGGGCGGTACGGGCTTCACGGCTCCTCCAATGTTCCGACTTCTTGATCCGATACCCGTTTTTGATGTTGACAAGGCCACGGAGCTGAAGCGGAAGATATCCGAGGGGAACCACCTTATACTGCGAGAATTGACCACTACCGCCGCACTAGTAGACAGCCGACGCAAGGAGATGAAGAGGCCTGATTTCATGTTTGGTGATGCCGTGGTGGATCCTTCGGTTATGCTATTTGGCGAAAGTAGGTGGCTTCGAGAGGTAGGAGGAGTTCGATACTTCCTTCTCGCTATGACGAGGGGGTTTTCGGTAGTAGAACTGCGCTCCCTGTCGGTACCTCGCAAAATGGATTGGGAGTTGACTCCTAATCAGGATGGGGTGACTTGTGGCGTCTTCACAGGCTCCCAAACAGGCTATGGGGTCGATCGCACGGGCAAGCATGTTCACGCCTTGCATCCTGGCTTGCTGCAGAGTGAGTTGCCCATGGGGGAGACAATTATCGCGGCGGAAACCTTTCGTCGCCACTTCTTCAAAGCCGGGGGGCAACTCCCTTCGAAGGATTTCAGGGTGCCCGGGTGGATCTACTCCTCGCCAGGCAACGGTCCGTGGTGGTACCGGATCACCCGGTATGTGTTGGAGGAGAACCCCGATCTTCGGGGATCGGATCTATATAGGGCCATCAGGGCGACTCAGCACGGACTGAAGATTAACACCCCTCAATTCCAGAGTCTCCTGGAGTTGTATTGTCTAGATAGCGGCACCTTCTTTACGCCGAATGGGGAGCTTGGGCGAGATGTACGAGGTGTCGGGGTTGCCGATGGGGGAGTTTTCGTACGAGGAGTATGTCCCTAACCAGGAGGAGATTGGCCGCCTCTCCGATAAGTCCCCTCAGGTGGTAGAGATTCTATGGGAGTTATTCTGTCATTATTTCATTTGCTTGGACACCCTCGGGTCGGTAGACCACAAAGGTAAGAAGAAGAAGACACCGGGGATCAGTCACAAGAATTAGGCCGACTATCTGTTCCCCTACAATGGTGATAAGAAGAAGCCTATTTCGACGTTGCGTGCATGTGACCCTTCGGAGATGGAGGGGAGGATGTACGAGAATGGTGGTTCCATAACCCTTGAGCATGACGAAGGTGGTTTCTGCTTCGGAACATCCTTTCGCTCATTCCATCACCGGGCTGCGGTGCCGATGACGGGCAAGGCCTTATTGGCTGGGTACCTGATGCTATGGTTGAAAAGATGCGTAATTCCCACACATTCCGTCGACGCACTTCCGGTGGAGGTTGTCTACCTTGCCGTTCGTTTGGCTTACGGGAGGTCTTATGCTTTGGTGTCGGCCACGACGGCGTGCATCCATAGGGGGCTCCGCATGCTATCGACGCACTTTTGTCGAGTTGTGGCTGTGGAGGAGGAGGGAGTAGAGGTTGTCAAAACTCCAAATCCTCGCATAGGCCTGCCCTACACATATTTGATGGCTTGGTTTGTCAAACATTGTGAATGTTTGATGAGCGCTCCATTAGCCTGTCCGGATGGTGGGTTTGTTCCCTTTGTTCAGCAGTTGGAGGATTACTCCTGGAAGCTAAATGGCGTCGCAGACATGAGGAAGGCGCTATCTTTCTTCGGTCATTACAGCTTCTTTCGTTATTTCCCTTACTTCTCGGGCGGAGGATACGGTGAATTGCTTCAGGATGCGCCGGCGACAGACGAGTACACGACCCTTTCCTTGGGAGCCTTCAGATGGTTGGTGAATATTCGCCCGGGGTATCATGTCTTTCGGTCAGGCTCAACATGTTACTTGGAGCCTTATCTCCCTTGCCGATTTGCCCGTCAATTCGAGTATGACCAACTCTATGTAGGGAACGTCCAGCCCCGGCTGAGCTTCAGAGGGGGCCTGGTAGATGGTGCTCGGGGATGGTTTTGGACGCATGCCGGTTGCACCAGTGCACGATTCGAGTTGCCACAGCGGGATCGTGCTCTCCGTCACACACTCACATATTGCAAGTGGTATAGGGGTGCGAGCGCGAATCCTGAAGGGTTCAACCCTCATGAGTCCTGTCTCTCATCACGAAGACATCGTTCAAGCGCAGCTCCTCGGTCATCATGGCAAGGAGGGCGTGAACAGGTTAAGGGATCTGGCCCGACTCCTGCCGAGGAGGATTGGGAAACTATGCTCTACGCGGGCTTGGATGTTGCTCCGCCGTTAGATTTTTCAGCTCGCTATGACCTCAACCAAACGGCGATCGACAGAGATCAGGTGGCGATGGAGGCATTGACCCAAGTCGAGGGGTGTTCGGAACGGGTCGAGGGTGGCTCTACCAAGCATATACATATGTCGACTTTTGCTCTTTCTCCCTTAACCCCGTCGATGCGTAGGCGTGAGGTAGATGTCGGCTCTCCCATCGAAAGGTCAGTCAAGAGGGCTTGCCATGAAGAGAAGTCGTTGGTTCATGAGGAGGTGCAAGGCCAAGAGGCACGGGCCCTGACTTCGACGGAGACATTTGTCAGAGAGGCGCCGCTTTCTTCAGGGGATTCGTTTGCCCAAGTGACTGGCGGAATGACGCAGCTCTCGGAGGCGGGGTCTCCCGCTCTGTGCAAGAGGCCTACCACGGATGGAGGGGGGACAACAAGCCCTTCCGTCTTGATGGCGATTCGATCTGAGGGGGATGTGCCTATGTCGGCCTCGGCGCGCCTTAACAAAAGGATTGTGGAGCGGGTAACCCGAGATTTCCACACCGCCCTTCGCGATAGCGTTCAGATGGTGTTAGAAGAAGGTTGTCTCTTTAGCGAATTCAGACCAGCGCTGCAGATGTACCTGGACAACTTGCATTTGTTGGCTAGCACTGACACGGCCTCTTCGCTTGAGAAGCACATGGAGGCGGTGGGGATGAATGTCGACAGGCTGCTTACCCTCCGTTCTCAAGTCCCGGTCACCCAAGTCTCAGAACATGTCCAAACCATTTTGAAGGAGCGGGAGCAATTTTTAATGGAGACTACCGCCGAGGAGGCCAGGCTGTTAGGAGAGGTGGAGCGGATTGCGACGGGGGTCGCGCTGGCAGATGACGAGCACCGGGAAGCCAGTGCTTTCTTGGAGGAGGCGGCCCAATCCATATTGACAGCGGAGCAGACCATCGCTCAACTACAGGCTCACATTGCTACTCAGAAGGAGGCCCGTGAGCAGAGGCTGAAAAAGTTAGAGGAGATCGAAAGTGAACGTCGATTGATGATGACCGACTTTATAGAGAAGCGTCAAACTTTGGAAGCGGTGAGGTCCAAGCTTCATAGCGCCTCCTTGATCACTGCTGACGTGGTCCATCGGCAGACCCTTGCTGCTCTAGAGAGGGACCATCAGAGTGCGATCCGGGATGCAGAGTCATGGCTGCAGCGTTTCCTTTCAATTTGATCTGATTGTATTCTCTTTAGCTTTGTTGTATCAGAATCTCTTCTATGAAATCATGCTTTTGTTAAGCTTCGGCGAACTAGATTGATCTCGAGAGTGCTTGCTGACTTTCTGCGTCGTCATGACTTTGCTCGAATGCATTGTCATAACTTTGTTTAAATATATTTTCTTAAGATCAATTGAAGTATGTGCCGCTACGCTTGTATTCCATTCTTCGACCCTCTGCTGATCATCTTCTAGGATTTTTAGCAAACCCACAGCTATCAACGGATTTGATTTGCCTTTACCGATTACCGTTTGAATCGGGCTAGCATGCGGATTGTCTAAATCCGTTCCGCATGTAACATTGTGCTAAGAGAGTTAACTCCCTTAGTGCTACGATGTTGAATATGTAGACTTTGTCCTTCTTACGGGAATAGACCACCCGGCTACGTGTGTTAGACGTAGACTCATCTCTAATGAGGGATTAAGATGAAGTCCCCTATGCCAGAGAGGCACAGATTTGGCTGTCGTTTGAGTCAACAACGACAACTGACTACGCGCGCGGGTTGGCCATACGCGTAGACTTTGTCTTCTTCTGGGGCAAAGACGAACCCGGGATAGTGGCACATCGCATAGTAGGCCACGCACAACGTCATCGGAGGGAATGGCGGTGTGAAGGTAATCGATCGTTCAGTGACATAGGGTGTGACGATTGATTGATGTAGTAGCCATGCTGACTGTAAGGTTACTACCCATCGATTGTTCTAGAAATATTAGAACGCTCGGAAAGGATCAGATCGTTCAGGGACGTTTGGGTGTGACGACTGATCGGACGACGCCATTTGCGGGAATGACGGTGCCCACTATCAGAGGTAATCATTAACCAGATAGTTTTGTGGACCCACCATCCTATTAGAGAGGTGTGGTGGGGGAATTTGTCAGAGGTGTAGTGTTAACGTGACAGCGGGAGTGTAGGAGATGCAGTTTATACTCATATACTTGTCGGAGTACAGGGGAGCAGTTTAGCCTCATGCAGGAGGTGGTACAAATTTGTGAGAAGACTAAGGGTAGTACTTCTTTAGGTATTTGCCGTTGATAGGCATCATGATTTTGTCACCATTTGGTTTGACGAGGCGATAGGCTCCATTCGAGTAGACCGTTTCTACCACGAAAGGTCCTTCCCACTTGGATTCGAATTTGCCTTTCCTCTTGGAGTTGAGTATCATGGGCCGCCGGATAGCGAGGACCAGCTCTCCTTCCTTGAAAGAACGGTGCTTGACCTTTTTGTCGAAAGCCTTAGAGATTCGAGCTTGATAGAACTCAATGTGTTGTTGAGCGTCAAGCCGCTTTTCATCTAGCGCCTCAAGCTCTGCAAGACGTCGCTGATGGCTTTGCTCAGTCGTCATCCTTGTCGCGAGCGCAATACGTAGGGATGGAATCTGGATTTCGAGAGGTAGCACAGCTTCGCAACCATAAACTAGCGAGAATGGCATGGCGCCAGTGGGGGTTCGGACTGTAGTTCGGTATGCCCATAAGCTTTCACCGAGCCTCTTATCCCAATCGCGCTTGTTATTGGCGGTTAGCTTGGTCAAGATCTTGTCTTGTTGAAGGCTTCGGCTAATCCATTCGCTGAAGGATTATAAGCCGTGGATGCCAGGTTCTGTATCCGAAACTTGTCACAGAACCGGGTGAATGCATGGCTGACGAATTGCGACCCGTTGTCATGAATGATGCGCCTCGGGACGCCATATCGATAAACAACGCGGTGTTGGATGAACTTGATCACATCGCTCGCTTTGACTTCTCTCAAGGGTTCGGCTTCGGCTCACTTGGAGAAGTAGTCGGTTATCGCGAGGATGAAGCGATGACCTCTTGCAGACGGAGGAGATATCGGTCCGACGACGTCCATCCCCCATGTTTCAAACGACCATGAGGTCGCTGTCGGATGCAGATCCTTTGGCGATTGATGGAGGTAATTGGCATGGATTTGGCACTCATGGCAATGCTTGGCGTAAGCAACCGCGTCGCTGATCATCCTGGGCCAATAGTAGCCTATCCTTCGCAAACGATCGCAGAGCTTGGGCCCAGGCTGGTGGGCTCCGCATGTACCGCCATGGGCTTCCTTCAGGGCTTCACGTGCTTCCGTCGTCCAGAGACATCGAAGCAATATACCATCATATGACCTACGATAAAGCGTCTTTGTGGTCGCATCATAATAAAATCTCGGAGCGCGTCTGCGAATAGAATCCTGTTCTTTGACATCTTCAGGTAGAATACCATACAAGACGTAGTCAATGATCGGAAAACGCCAATCTCTCTCTTCAGACTGATCTGGTGCCTGGTAAGTAGTGTTAGCTTCAGCCGGGGTATCTTCTGATTTGAAGAGTCGTCGGCTGGCGACGGTGACGTGTTGGCATGTTCCTAACGGCTGGGCTAGGTTAGCTGCCAATGATGCCAAAGCATCTGCATGTGTGTTCTTGGAGCGAAGTATATGCTCGATGCGGAAGCTGTCAAATGATCTGGCTAGTTTGATAGCCTCTTGGTGACATGGGATTAGGTCGTCATTTCTGACTTCATATTCCCCTGTCATCTGCCTGATGATGAGCTGAGAGTCACCATAAGCCTCAAGGTGTTTCACCCCCAACTCCTTGGCGAAGTCGAGTCCGATGAGTAGTGCATTGTATTCAGCCACGTTGTTGGTACATAGCTCGGTTAGGGAGAAGGATCGGGGTAGGACGTGGTTCTGCGGAGAGACCAAGACCACTCCCACACCTGCGACAATAGACCCGCTGGTGCCTACCCGGGACACACCGTCGAAGTAAAGTCGCCATATTTCTTCTTGCGAGGTCGTGTTGACTTCGTGGGTCTCATCTGGCATATCTTCGAACAGGTCAGCCTTCGACTCAAGCGGATGACTGGCCATGAGGTCGCAAATTGCTTGTCCTTTGACAGACTTCTGCGGCATGAAGTGGATATCATATTGAGACAGCAAAAGTGCCCATCTTGCCAGACCCGGGCTGTGTCATGAAGACTCGGATATGATTCATCCGGGAGATGACATGAATAGTTTGACCAACCAGGTAGTGTCGCATATTTTGGATAGCAAATACCAAAGCCAAACATTCCTTCTCGAGCATAGGGTATCGCCGTTCAGCTCCTTGCAAGGTTCTACTCAGGTAATAGATGCCTTGCTCATACCTGACTTCGTCATTCTGTGCTAGGAGGGCGTCGAGAGAATGCTCCATTGCCCGAATGTAGATTAGGAAGGGTTTCCCTGAAATAGGGGCCGCTAAAACAGGCGGATTCGAGAGATAATTCTTGATCTCATCGAATGCTCGTTGGCAAGGCTCGTCCCATATGAAGGAAACGTCTTTCTTCATCAGCTTGGAGAAGGGTTCGCATTTACCTGAAAGGTTTGCGATGAATCTTCGAATGTAAGCTAGACGTCCTTGCAGTCCTCTCAATTCCTTCAGATTCCTGGGAGGTTGGAGCTCTCGGATAGCTCGGACCTTGTCGGGGTCGATGTGAATCCCCTTTGTCGTGACAACAAAGCCGAGGAACTTGCCGCTCGACATCCCCAAGAATGATTTTGTAGGGTTCATCTTTAGTTGATGCGATCGCATGAGATCGAACATTACTCTCAGATCTTGAAGATGATCATCTTTGTTGCGACTCTTCACCACTAGGTCATCCACATAGCACTCGACTGTCTTTCGTAGATGTTTTCGAAAAATTGTGATCATGGCGCGTTGATAAGTTGCGCCAGCGTTCTTGAGTCCGAAGGGCATAACTGTGTAACAATATACCCCCATTGGAGTTCTGAACGAAGTGTGCTTCTCATCCTCAGGGTGCATCTTGATTTGATTGTACCCCGAGAACCCATCCATGAAGGACATTCTTCCAAACCCGCATGTGTTGTCGATAATGACGTCCGTGATGGGCAAAGGGAATTCATCCTTGGGACAAGCGGTGTTGAGATCTCTAAAGTCGATGCAGATACAGACCTTTCCGTTCTTTTTTAGGACCGGAACAATATTAGCCACCCAATCGGGGTGCTGCTCCTCTCTGATGAAGCCTGATTCGATCAGCTTTTTCACTTCAGTTTCGATTGCTTCCATGATTTGTGGGCGAAATCGTCTCTGCTGTTGTTTGACAGGTTTGGCGTCAGGATTGATGTTGAGGCGATGCGTGGCAACCTGAGGGTCAAGGCCAGGCATGTCCTCGTAATTCCATGCAAAGACGTCGATGTATTCTCGTATGAGGGATACGAGGTCCTCCTTCTCTTGGGGAGGTAAGTCATTGCTGATGAATATGGGTTTGGGGTTGGCATCATCTCCCATATTAACCTGAAGTATCTCGTCCTCTGCGGGTGGTTCACGTTGTTCAAACCGACCACTCCACTGGGCGTTGACATGACGATCCCAAGCTTCGTCGTAAAGCGGGATCTGCTCGTCCTCTTTCATTTCGGCAGGATCAATTGTGGGCATGTTGACTGTGAGGTCTTTGAACAGATCTCCCATGCTGACATCCGAGTCCCAAGTCGAAGACGTCGATGATTGGTCACCCGAACGGGTGTCGTTTGATATCTCGTCGAAGTCCAAGTATAATTCTGAGGAAGAGGATTCGTAACCCAACCCCCTTCGAGTTTTACCGTAGTAATTGTCAGGCTTTCCCTCGGGGACATATGCGGGCCGAATTGGTGTCTTCCGGCCTTTGCCATAATTCAAGCCTTCTTTGCGGGCGTAGTCATAACCCATCTCCTCCATCATGCGCTTTGCGACTTGGCTGTAGCCAGAGAATTGGGGAGCAGGTTCGTCATCCTCCGATTCATCCCATGGTGTGTGCATGGACTGTTCTATCCTTCCAAAGATGATCTCTTGCTGACAAACATTTTGGGCAGGTATGACAAAGACAGCTTGCGAGGACTCGATCGCTTGTCTATTCGTGACAAACGACGAATACACGGGCAAGTGTAGGGAGGAGGTATTAGACAGCCTTGAGATCAGGCTGCTGAACTCGTCATGACTAGACTCTGAACTAGACGAAAAATAAGCAAATTCGAGATCTTCATTCAGGATAAGTCTGTCCGCCTTATCAGCGTTGGTTACAGCAAGGCCTTTGTAACCGATTATAAGAGGTTCGATGTCATTCAAGACAAGGCCCCCATACCTCTCGGGTTCACTATCGCCTTCGTTACCACTACCAGGGTCCTCGAACGGGGGCTCATCCTCTGATTCAGAGTCCTGGTAGAGTAAGGAATCGGTGAAGTAGTTCTCGACCCCCTTGAAGGGCTGCCTATCAGCAAACACCGTCTGGACCTGGTTACGGTCGTCCACATACTTCAGACATTGGTGTAGTGTGGATGGGACAATCCGGTTATTGTGGATCCATGGACGACCCAGCAACATGTT
>BQKN01045763.1:7781-17790 GCA_022839385.1 Asparagus kiusianus
CTTTTTACGGTTAAGGACTAACCGGCAATGCGTGTTAGGCACTGACTTTGGGATTTTTGGCAAACCCCCAGCCTTCAACGGGTTTGACTTGCCTTTACCGATTGCCGTTTGAATCGGGCTAGCATGCGAATTATCTAAATCCGTTCCGCATGTGACGTTGTGCTAAGAAAATTGCTTCTCTTAGACTTACTGCTATGATATTGAATACATAGGCTTCATCTTTCTCACGGGAAAGACTACCCGGCAACGCCGGTCAAGCGTTGACTTCATCCCTGTCTTTTCTGAAAGCAAAGACAGAGGAAAAGGTGCTATGATTTTGAATACATAGACTTCATCTTTCTCACGGGAAAGACTACCCGGCAATGCCGGTTAAGCATTGACTTCATCCCTGTCTTTTCTGAAAGCAAAGACAGAGGAAAAGGTGCTATGATTTTGAATACATAGACTTCGTCTTTCTCACGGGAAAGACTACCCGGCAATGCCGGTTAAGCATTGACTTCATCCCTGTCTTTTCTGAAAGCAAAGCCAAGGGAAAGGTGAGACTAGAAGTGGGATTTCCACTCCGAGAATCGAAAAGATTCGGATAACCCTAACTGTCGTAAGGTTTGGTTATCGAATCGAAAGGTTCGAACAACCCTAACTGTCGTAAGGTTTGGTCATTCGACTCTGAAGAGGAAGAATTTTATATTCTATCTTCAGTGGGAAAGGAAACTCGAGGTGGGATCTCCACCCCCAGGATCCGAAGGATGAAACTAGGAGTGGGATCTCCACTCCGAGAATCGAGAAAGATTCGGATAATCCTAACTGTCGTAAGGTTTGATTATCGAATCGAAAGGTTCAAACGACCCTAACTGTCGTAAGGTTTGGTCATTTGACTCTGAAGAGGAAGAATTTTATATTCTATCTTCAGCTGGAAAGGAAACTCGAGGTGGGATCTCCACCCCCAGAATCCGAAGGATGAAACTAGGAGTGGGATCTCCACTCCGAGAATCGAAAAGATTTAGATAACCCTAACTGTCGTAAGGTTTGATTATCGAATCGAAAGGTTCAAACGACCCTAACTGTCGTAAGGTTTGGTCATTTGAATTGAAAGTGGACCTCTCGTTCGTTGACGGAATCGAGAGGGGAATTTGGCTTTGGCCCTAACTGTAGTAAGGTTTGACCAAGTGGGGAGTGTGAGAATGATCATAACCGAAAGAAGGTTTGATCGCTCGATTTGTGGACCTCTCGTTCATTGACGGAATCGAGAGGGGAATTTGGCTGTGGCCCTAACTGTCGTAAGGTTTGACCAAGCTGGAATTGTGTGGTGGAGACTATGAGTAGTCAGAAATCACTGAAAGTTTGGTGAGGAAAGATTAATCCATTGAATGATTAGATCTCATCTCGGCAAAAGAGTGCTTGTGAGAGTTAAATTCTGACAAACAAGAATATTCGGAATTCAAATATTGATTTCTTGTTTATCAGCGACCGGGTTATCCCTAAGAATACCCCGATGTGGTATTCTTCCGGGAACTTCCCGGTACCTCAATTCTTCTGAGGATACTAAGGATAGTATCTCTTCAGAAATTTGCTATTTATTGGCATCATGAGCCGGTCACCCTCTTTGGTGACTAGGCGATAGGCGCCGTTCGAGTAGACCGTTTCCACTATGAACGGTCCTTCCCATTTGGGTTCAAATTTGCCTTTCTTCTTGGAATTAAGGATCATAGGACGTTTCTCAGTTAAGACCAAGTCCCCTTCCTTAAAACTCCTTTGTCGAACCTTTTTGTCGAAGGCTCGAGAAATCCTGGCTTGGTAAAACTCAATGTGCTGTTGAGCTTCCAGGCGCTTTTCGTCGAGCATCTCGAGTTCTTCAAGGCGTTTCTGATGTTGTTCTTCGGTCGTCATCTGGGTTGCAAGAGCGATCCGAAGAGATGGAATTTGAATTTCTAAAGGGAGAACGGCTTCACATCCATACACCAATGAGTATGGGGTGGCGCCAGTCGGTGTACGTACAGTGGTACGATAGGCCCATAGAGCTGCGCCGAGCTTATCATCCCAATCTCGCTTGTTGTTTTTCACAAGCTTTGACAAGAGCTTTATGATAGTCTTGTTGAAGGCTTCAGCTAACCCGTTTGTTGTGGGATTATAAGCTGTTGACGAGATGTCCTGAATTTTGAACTTTTCGCAGAACCTTATGAAGGCGTTGCTGATAAATTGAGGACCGTTGTCGTGTATGATTCGTCTTGGAACACCATGCCTGTAGATGATATGGTGCTTGATGAATGCAATGACGTTGCTCGTCTTAACTTCTCTGAGTGGAACTGCCTCGGCCCATTTGGAGAAGTAGTCAGTGATCGCCAGGATGAACCGGTCACCTTTGACTGACGGAGGATTTATAGGACCGACAATGTCCATTCCCCAGGTCTCGAGCGGCCACGACGTAACCGAAGGATGCAGATGTTCCGGAGGTTGGTGCATGTAATTCGCGTGTATCTGACACGCGTGACACTTCCGGGCGTATACAATTGCCTCATGCATCATGGAGGGCCAAAAGTATCCCATTCTCCTGATGCGATCATAAAGCTTGGGACCAGGTTGGTGCGCACCGCACTCTCCTTCATGTGCCTCTTTAAGCACTTCTTCAGCTTCTTTGGTTGATAGGCAACGTGCCAGCATGCCATCATACCCCCTGCGGTATAGCGTTCGATTCTCCGTATTATAGTAGAATCTTGGAGCTCTTCGTCTGATCGACTCTCTCTCCTTCACGTCTTCTGGCAAGATTCCATGTAGGACGTAGTCCATGATGGGGAATCGCCAATCCCGAGGTTCGAACTCAGCCTGAGTTGTGTGCACCTCTTGGGCCTCTTCCTCCCTGCCATTTTCATCATAAAGTGGCACTAAGAGTTGGTGAGTTCGTACCGTAACGAATTGCTCTGTTCCGGGAGGCTGCGCCAGAGAAACAGCTAGAGCTGCTAACGCATCTGCGTAGGTGTTCTGCAACCGCGGAACGTGCTCGATGAAGAATCCTTCAAACGACTCCGCTAGCTCCACCGCCATCTTGTGGTATGGTAGCAAATCCTGACTTCGGACTTCATACTCCCCTTGGACCTGTTTGACTATCAGTTGAGAATCACCGAATGCTTCGAGATACTCAACCCCCAGCTCCTTAGCGAAACTGAGTCCTATGATCAGTGCGTTATACTCTGCCACGTTATTCGAGCACGGCTCAGTTAATGAGTAGGCTCGAGGCATCACATGGTTTCCTGGGGAAACTAAGGCCACTCCAACTCCGGAGGAGACCTTAGAACATCCAGGAGTACCTGCGGCATTAGCTGCTCGTGAAGCGCCGTCGAAGTACAAACGCCACACTTGTTGGTGCGAAGTTGCGTTGACTTCGTGGGTTTCATCAGGTAAGTCGTCGTATATCTCGGCGGCGTCCGTAGCTGGATTAGCTGCCAAGAGATCACAGATGGCCTGTCCTTTTACTGACTTCTGCTGTTTGAAGTGCAGATCATATTGGGACAAGAGTAAAGCCCATTTCGCTAATCGCCAGCTCATGGAAGCCGGTTGAGTCATGAACACTCGGACCGGGTTAACTTTGGAGATGACGTAGATGGTTTGTCCAACCAAGTAATGTCACATCTTCTGGATGGCGAACACTAAGGTGAGGCATTCTCTCTCAATCATGGGATATCGAGATTCTGCGCCTACCATGGTTCGGCTTAAGTAGTATACCGCCTGCTCGTGACCGTTATCGTCATCTTGTGCAAGCAATGCACTTAATGAGTGGCTCGTCGCCTTGACATAAATCAAGAACGGTTTGCCCGATTTCGGTGCAACGAGTACGGGTGGTTTCGAGAGATACTCTTTAATACTCTCGAATGCCTTTTGACAGGCCTCGTCCCATACGAATGACACGCCCTTCTTTGTGAGCCTGGAGAATGGTTGGCATTTTCCCGATAGGTTCGAGATAAACCGACGGATATAAGCCAATCGCCCTTGCAGTCCTCTGAGTTCTTTGAGATTCCTCGGAGGTTGTAATTCATTGATCGCCTTCACTTTATCCGGATCAATGTGAATACCTTTGGTAGTGACGACGAACCCCAGGAATTTGCTACTGGACATCCCAAGGAATGACTTGGTAGGATTCATCTTCAATTGATGAGCTCGCATTAGGTCGAACATGGTCTTCAAGTCTTTGATATGATCATTTTTATTACGACTTTTCACGACCAGATCGTCCACGTAGCACTCAACCGTCTTTCGGAGATGTTCCTGAAAGATCTTCGACATAGCTCGCTGATATGTAGCTCCTGCATTCTTCAAGCCGAAGGGCATGACTGTGTAGCAGAATACGCCGAGAGGCGTTCTGAATGCAGTGTGCTTCTTATCATCTGGATGCATCTTTATCTGGTTGTAACCAGAGAAACCATCCATAAAGGACATCCTCTCAAACCCACACGTGTTGTCGATGATGACATCCGTGATGGGGAGAGGAAAGTCATCTTTTGGGCAAGCAGCATTGAGGTCCCTGAAGTCAATGCATATCCGGATCTTCCCGTTCTTCTTCAGGACCGGAACAATATTGGCAAGCCATTCGGGATGTTGCTCCTCTCGGATGAATCCCGAATCGACAAGCTTTTTGACTTCAGCTTCGATCGCTTCCATCATTTGCGGACGAAACCGTCGTTGTTGTTGTTTGACTGGTTTGACATCCGGCTTAATGTTGAGACGATGCACTGCTACGTTTGGGTCGAGACCTGGCATGTCTTCATAATTCCAGGCGAATACATCGATGTACTCCCGGATAAGAGAAATCAACTCCTCCTTCTCCTCAGGTAGGAGGCTGCCGCTGATGAATATTGGCTTCGGATTTTCTTCGCTGCCCATATTCACCTGAACGACTGGGTCTTCGGTAGGAGGCTCTCTCTGCTCGAACCGGTCGCCATACTGCATGTTTAAGTGATGAACCCACGGGTCTTCCCATGTCGGCATCTCATCATCTTCTTCTATTGTCGTTGCATCAACCGTGACCATATTCGACATTAGCTTCTTGAACACCTCACCAAGACTAGCGTCGGAGTCCCAACCCGAAGAGTCGGAAGAATATCCCTTCCTAGTCTTGTTAGCAATTTGGTCAATGATTTGCCAGCCACACTCATCATCTGATGAGACATAGCCTAGCCCTCTTTTGTGGCGATAATAATCATCGGGTTTTCCCTTCGGTACATAGGCCATCCGGGGTGGAACCCGCGGACCTCGACCAAAGAAAAGACCCTCTCCGGCCTTGAAGTCATACCCGTGCCTTTCCATCATGTTGCGTGCTTTCGCATCGTATTTGGACAGATGACGGGCCGGTTTATCATCGTCGTCTTCCTCTTCCATGAAGTGGTCGGGTATCGGAGATGCTCTTCCTTTGCCGTAGACGACCTCCTTTCCACCCTCAATCCCTGCGGGGATGATAAGCGTTGTTCCGCAAGGGTCGTGTACCTGCTTCTTCGTCAAACAAAATGATTGAAGAGGCATATATAAATCAGGGTTAGCATAGAGTTCATTGGTGATATCATCAAGACCCATCGAGTACTCTAAATCATCGTTTATTGATAGTTCTTCGGCAAGTTGCCAATTACAACTACCTTCCGATAATTCATCATCGTCAAGATTGATTACAATGGGTACAATGTCGTTTAAAACAAAACCGCCATCGTAATCAAGCCCTGGTTCGGTATCAGCTTCATCTCCGCTGTCCGTTCCTTGGGCCGATGGTTCAGTATCGGATTCAGCGCCGTATAAAAGGGAATCGGTGAAATAATTCTCCAATCCCTTGAACGGTTGCTTATCCGCGACCACCGTCTTGACTTCATTATCTGTGCCCACATATTTGAGGCATTGATGCAGAGTTGACGGGACTATAAGGTTACCGTGGATCCAAGGCCGACCCAACAGCAAATTATAGGAAGTTTCCGCGTCAATCACATAGCATGTTACTTCCGACTTCAAATCCCCAATCTGGCATTTGATTCGGATCTTCCCCAAAGGTTTGGACCCGCTGGTGTTGAATCCGTAAATCGTCGTGCCAGTGGACGCTAATTTGCTAGTCGGGATTCCGAGATGATGCATCAATCGGAATGGCATGATGCTGACAACGGAACCCGGATCAACTTGGATCCGGTTGACAACGCTGGAGCCAATATGCCCGGTGAAATACAGCGGCCTATCATGCTTTGAATTCTTTGTCTGCATGTCTTCTTTGGTGAAAGAGATGCAGGGAAAGTGATGAGCCGCCAAATTGCATTATTGAGCTGAGGACTCCGGTTCTTCAGGAGATGGTTTGATGCGAGTCAAGAAGGCTTCCGAATCACTCAAGGCTTCTTGTAGCGCTTTCCGTGTATCCTTTGACAACCGCAGCAACTCATATAGAGTTATTCGGGCCGGGATGTTGGCTAACTGCGCCATAATGTCGAAATGGGGCGGGGAGCTTGCATTCCTCGGTTTGTCTCGCCCAATTGGATGATTGAATCGAGACGGCCTCGGGTTCTGAGTTTCTTGACGTACAGGCTCTTTTCCTTTATCCTTCTGCGGAATTCTCTCCGTAGCCACTGCAGGTGTTGGGGGAATTGCTGAAATTCCTAACTCTGCCAGCGTCTTGGAAGGTGGGGTTTTGATACCCAATTGCTCGGTAGCATCCGGATACTTGAAGTGATATTGGTTCCCGCTTCGGGTTGCGAAAGCTTCCTGCTCGTCTTCAGAAAGCGGGAAGGTCGGGATTTTGTCATCATCCATCCCCGGTATAGCAGAGGCCCCGTAACAGGATTTGCCCTTCCTCTTCGACTTCTTCTTGTTCTTTGTGGAAGAGGTCCCGGCCCACTGTTCATCTGCGATCAAGTCCGGATGAACCCACAAGATCTCGCCATTTGGGGCTGTGTGTGGCACAAGCCCTTTCTGGCGCTGCTGGTGTGGATCATCGTTCACTGTCTTCACTGCCGCTTTGATCACCGACTCGTGTTGGAACCAACTCGAGGGAACAGATCCAAAGCTAATAGATACGGTGTTTGCGCCCACCTTTTTCTCTTTGGGCTGCTTCATAGTAATAACCCCAACATCGATTAGGGCCTGAATCTTATCTTTGAGGGCGTAGCATACCTTGGTAGGATGGTGCACCGCTCGGTGGAATGCGCAATATTTCAGATCATTGACCCTCTTGGCATCTTCTTGATCCTGAATCGGCGGCAACTTGATCTTGTTGTTCTCGACCAAGTACTTGAAGATACCGGGGATTTCATCCTCTTTGAACGAGTAGACTTTTGGGAACCTTGGCTCCCCAACCTTTTGCTTCTGGGGCTGTTGCTGCGGCTGCTGCGGCTGTTGTTGCTGTTACGGTTGTGCTTGCACTTCAAAGACTTGATTTGCGACCACCGCATTCGCATGTGCCTTCCCTTTACCCTTGGGGGTAAAATTTGGTTGTGGGGCATTGTTGGGTATTTGTCCCCTTTCTGCCTTTTTCCTTTTGAGGAATCGCTCGGCTCGCTCTCCACGCATCTTCAAATCCTTCCAAGTTTTAGATGGCGCCATTCCCATGGCTTCAAGGATGTCGAGCGTCAAATTGTTGTGGCAAGTCTCAAGGATGAAATCCTCGCTGACCAGATCCCTGCAATTCATAGCTTTGTTCCGGAACCTCTTCACGAAGTTTTCAACCGTCTCGCCGTTCTTTTGCTTTTCATCGAACAGCGTGCCGATTGAAACTTCGGTATCATCATCAAAGAAATTGGTTAAAAACATGTCCTCCATGTCATCCCAGCCATTGATGCTTCCAGGCTTGAGACGGCGATACCAATCGAAGGCAGCTCCGCGAAGAGTGCCGACGAATGACCGCACCATGAGGGGCTCATTTCCGGAAATGATTCCTAAATGAGACTTGAAGTAGATTAAGTGTTGGGTAGGGGAACCCTTCCCATCAAACGGCGTAAAGTTAATTAGATTAAACTTTGCCGGATATGGGATCGATTCCCACTCCCTTGGATAGGGGCAGGGTATACCAGACCTTTTTACCTCTTGAGCACTCATCAACGCATTGATTTTGCTTTCCAGGTCTTTCATCTTCCTGTCCTCACTTGTCTCGATCTTCGAGTGGCTTCGAGGTGAGGTGACATGGTCCTCTTTTGCATTATCCTCTGCGGGACCACCCCCAGTGCTGGTGTTGACAGGAGGGACGTTAACATTATCCCCTTCCCGTTCATGCTCCTCTGGATTGCGTTGGCTCGGTTCTCCTTGGTGAACCGTCATCGCCGCGATCTGTTGATCGTGCATCTCCCTCATCCGCTGCATGGCCATCTCCATTTCAAATTTGAAGCTCTCCTTCTGCTTGGCCAGGGCTTCTTCAAGTATCTTCGACACTTGTTCGGCGCTGATCATGAGCGATTCATAAGGTTGGCCTGCACTTGAAGTCGTGTCATCGGATGCGACGGCGGAGCAGGTATCAGAATCAGCATCGGATTCCTCTTCTTCTAGGGAAAATCCCTTGTGTACTCTTGGGTAATTCTTTCGTTTGATAGTTCCCGACCGTAACCACGTCATGCATCGGGATGCCTCGGCAAGCTGATCCAAGTTGAGACGTGGTGTTGATCCCCCTCTGCCGGTCATGTTGACTGACACTTTTGAGTATTCATCCTCTCGGCGGAGCGGTTTCTTCTTGTGGAAACGCTTCGGCTTGGAGAGTCTCTCGAACACCGAGATTCTTGTTGGGGTCTGAGCACAGCAACACTCGGACAGCACTGCCTTGATAATGTTGGCACACGGGCAGCGGGACTCCATATCCTGCATGTATCTCTTTCGAGATTTTCCCACACCCCCGGCCCTGTAGTACAGCTCATCAGCTTGATAGCTGGAGCAACCTACAGAGTGTTGGTAAGTGTCCCTCGGTATAACACACTCATCCTCAGACGAGTGTGTTTCTCCTTGGGAATGCAAAACATGGTTAGATTTTTCAAGAGTGGCCCGTTCAATTTTACGCTTTTGGGAGCGTAGAAATCGAACGGGCTCTTTTAGTTCGACTCGCAACTCAGTGCGGTCGGTGATAGGGGCTTTCCCTTTTTCATCTTTCTTGGGGGGATTGATTCGACCCCCGGTCTGGTTTTTAACTTGGGGACCTTTCAATGGTCCCAGCCGTTCTTTGACGGGTATTCTTCCTCGGTTCTCCGGTAAGGGACCGAGGCGACTCGTCAAAGGAACCTGGGATCTTGAATGATCCCCTTTTTTACCTGGCCCTGTTGAGGGTGCCGGTACAGGAGGAGTAGGCTCTGATTTGGTTGAACTCTGGGCGATAATCTTGCCCTTCTTTGCTGGAGGAGTTGGTGTCGATTTAGGAACCCACACCAATTTGCCTTTGGACGGTGTCTTGACCACCGTTTCTTGCTGCATCTCCTCTGCCTTCTTCAGGAGGAGCCGGGCATGTGCGAGTAGAGCGCGGCGCTTCTTGATTCGCTCCTCGAGCGTGGAGCGGTTCCTCTTGACGCGGATCCACTCACTTGCTTCTGTTTTGGAGGGGAGGTTGATTGCTTGCCGTTGCTCTTGTCGCTGCCTCGACTTCAGATCCTCTGCATAGCGCACTCCATCTTTCGACTCCTTAGCCCTGGCGAGCTGTTGAGCGAGGCGTTGGCGGCGTCTTTGGATCGCCCTTTTTGATGGAGTTGGAGCAGCATCACCCATTGCCTTTGTGGCGGTTAGATCTACGTTCTTGACCACACTGATCGACGCAAGGCCGTTGTGTGGTGCAAGTGTAGCAGCAGCGACGGCGGGGTCTTGAATTGAGGAGTTGGAGATCCCGCAAGCCCTTTTTGGAGATGGGTTCTTCCTGCGCCGGTGCGGAGAGGCAGATCTGGAGGAGGAGGAGGAGAGGTACTCTTCATACTTCTGCTGGTCGAACTCGTACTCGACCTCTTCATTCACCCGGATCTTGAAGGCCGGTTGCGTCACTCCGATCTCGGCAGCGTGATCGGTGGCTCCCACTGTGGTCGCCAGCTTGTTTCCG
>BQKN01045764.1:869-13406 GCA_022839385.1 Asparagus kiusianus
AGTCGCCTCAACCCAAAAAACTGATGGATACTCAAAGGTACGCGGTTTAAACTAATAAAGAAAAATGTTTGCGTCTAAAATGTTTGTAGCAAGACCTTAGCACATTCATAAGACCAAGGCACACATTTTAGAGCCTTGTGTTCATATTCAATAAAAAGGTATGAGATCGAGTCGCCCATTCTTCGTAATGGCTAAGTCGCCTCAACTCTATATCAATTGTGGGCTCTAACAAAGCAGATAAGCATAAATATAGAGATACGTAGATCGAGAAGGCAAAAAATATAACTCTTATTTATTTATCAAAATGTTTATGTCAACATTTATATCGACAAAGAAAAAGAAGACAGATACATGAAGCTTTAAGGAGCTCGGTTCGTATCAGAAGTAGGATTGGACAAAGGCGACACCTGACTCTGGAGCTGAAGTCGGCTGAGGAGAAGCCGGGATATCGTCTTCATCTCAATCAGAGTCTTCTTCTGACTCCTTGCCTCCTTCATCCCCATTGTTAACATCCAGCACTAGCCCACCTCCTTTCATCTCTATCTCCTTCAAGTCATCGAGGTAGTTGGCAACTCAGGAGGGATAATGGAGACGATCTGGGCCGAGTTGAGATTCACGAAGGAGTTGGCACAAGTGGAAGTCGAAGCCAGCTTTTTACAAGCCCAAACTACCTCTACCTTGCCTAGAGGGCTATCACGGTATTTATCCATGACTTTCACCCTAAAGGCCTCAGACTCGAGATAACCGAGGTGACCCTGTAGTGCTTGAACTTCAGCGAGAAGTGACTCCTGCTGCTTCTCAGCCTCCAATGTTGCTCGGGTCACCTCTTTCTTTAGCAGTTCATGGGCGACCACTGTAGGCATCGAAAATTGCCGATAGGTCCCCACTCACAGCTCGGTGTTAACGATCGATGATCGAACGTCACTACCCAGTTCACAAGAGCTCAAATGACACCGGTGAGCGACTGAAGCAAACCGACGGATTACGTGAGCCAACAGAATGTCAGAATCACGAGGATACGGGTTGACCGAAAACCCCGCGATCACCGCAATTGGACCAACGCCCGCTATGCCCCGATCACCCTACGGATAATCCAACCATCGGGGCCTACAGAGCTCGCCGTCACGATTCCAACGCATCCGAAATCACTCAAATCCGAGTTCGGACGAATAGTCAACAGCGAGTCAACGGCGGGACAACGGCAGGACAACGGCAGGACCTCGGACTGCGTTGGGACACCCAAATGGGCCTCGGCAGGCCCGGGACACCCGAGAGGCATCTTGGCAAAGCCAAGACACCCCAGGGGTGTCTCACATCAGCCCCCCCCTCTCCTTTTGGCTATAAATAGCCCCCTTGGCCTCCTTTGTGAGGGGCTCTTGATTTTGGCTCCCAATCTAAGGCTGAATTATCTTAGCCAAGGATTGCTCTTGTGTGAAGCGGCGAAGCCCTGCCGGAGTGAGGAGTCGGGGTTTTCAAAAGAGAGCGGCGAAGCCCTGCCGGATCGAGGAGCAAGAGATCTTCATCAACTTCTTCTTCATTCAGCCCTTCTTTTCCTTGGTGTTGCCCTTCGCAGGCGACACTGAGAAGAGCTATTATCTCGCGTTAGCCGAGATATACGCTTTAAACTTCTAGATCTCACGCGGATCGACGAAGTTCTGTTTCTATATCCCTCTGCGGATAGACGAAACTCTGCCGGATTTTCCCGGAAAGGATCTTGAAGAGTCGGCGGTCCACGGATATCGACGTCCCCGTCACAGGCCAACAACCCACGCAAGCGAGACCGTACCAAAACGGGATCTCGTGTTTATTTTCGTTAAAGTTGTAACCCTTTTGTTTTCATTTTATCCTGTTGTAACGCTCAAAGTTGTAACAGATCTTGAAAAAGAGAACATCAATGAAAACAGCAACTTTTACCGGAAACAACCACTTCCTATTTAAGCTGTACCTAGAGGTTATCAACTTCTCGGTGAGCAAACTTAGCGCGCTCAAAGGCAATCCTGCTCTCTCACCTCTCAAGTTCAATATCACTCTACAAATATTTCACTCGGCCATCTCGCTCAAGAATCTCATGCTGAAGATGACCGACGTCATCTTTAAGTTTCCCGATGGTGGCCGACTTCTTATGGATGTGGGCTGTGAGTCCCTCGATCATCTTGTCCTAAATCTCTAGCTCCTGACGCCATTTGTCATCACTCAGTTTCTAGGTGTTCATCTCAACCTCCATGGTAGCAGATTTCTTCTCGGCCTCCTCCCGAGCCACCCTGTTGGCCTCCCATGCCTCTTGAAACTTAATAGGAGGTCTCGTGTGAGCTCGAGACAAGAGAACAAGTCTTGCAGATGGCCCCGCAAAACATAACTCTTGATGGCCCTTATTTTTACTCTCCACAAACTAAAGCTATTTCTTCCATCGAATTTCTCCACTTTATATTTTGCAGAAGACATCTTGAAGCCCATTAGAATAGTAACCTAAACCAGGCTCTGATACCAATTTGTTGCAACCGGTGGGGTTCACAGATACAGAAAATATCTATACAAGAGTAGAAAATAACAACACTGATAAGCACAAGAAGACAAAGAATAACACACAAGAATTTAACATGGTTCAGTTAGTATGACCTACGGCTACGGACAAGAATAGCAGAGAATTTTACTAATCACAACAAAGAATAAAAAAGAGGAGATCACTCTCTAACCAGAGAATCACACAAATAAATACTTCTCTTTCTATCCCACTCTCTTCTCTCTAACTCTCACTTCTTTTCTCTGTTTGTTCTGTGTTCTAAACTCTCTCACACACCCTCCTCGTATAGCCTTCAAATAATATTAATAAAATAAAAAGTAGTAGGTGAAGAGTTGAGCTCGAGTTGAAAATTTTGAAAAACGCCATAAGATTTGGCAGAGATTAGGTAGCCATGTGACTTTTATTCAAGTCACTTTCACAATTTATGGGGGGTTCCAGTGTTTTTGTGCACAAACTATATTCTTCCAAAGAAAGTATTAAAGAAAATAGATGAAGTTTGTCAAGACTCTTATGGGGTGGTCGTGTGCATGTGGTTTCTTGGACGCAAGATTTGATGGTCTTGGCATTTTCTCATTTATTCATCGGAACACTGCTTCTGCATTAAAAAAAAACTCTTGTGGGCTATTCATTATAAGCAGGATTCCCTTTGGATTCAATGGATTCATGGAAATTGCCTACAAAGGCATTCTACTTGAGAGGCTCCTGTGAAGAGAAATACCGCTTGGCTTTGGGAACAAATTCTCAAAGTTATAGATTTTGTTCTAACCAAATGAGGATCTGTTGATGGAACCTCATTATGCTTAGGGTTTGTATTGTTGACGGCAAGTTTAAAATATCCTCAGCACACCATTTGCTTCTCCCTCCTGCTCCTTGTATTGCTTGGCATAAAGTCATCTGGAGCAAAGTTTAACCCGCCTAAAATGTCTTTTTGGCATATGTTGTAGCCAATAGAAAGCTCCTTACTTTTGAGAGGCTAAAGAACTTTGGGATTCATGAACCTCATACTCACTTACTCTTTTCATGTGGTTAGTTCATCAGTTTGGATTGGTATCACACAAGGGACGGGCCTTTAGATTCCAGAGTATTGAGTGGGATTTGCTATTTAATTGGTTCGCAAGGACAGTGAAAGGACCTGGTTATATATGTCCACCAAGTTTCGAGGCTTGCCTTTGCTTCTTCAATCTATGCTATTTGGCAAGAGAGGAATTCTTGTTGGGATTTTTAGATCTCGCAAAAACCCCGAAAAGCCACGAAACACAGTAAATAAAACCACACAAGATTTAACGTGGAAAACCATCAACAGAGAAAACCATGGGATCAAAATCAATCCACCATCATCTCCAAATTATAATCTTTTGCACGTACAAAGAATGTCAAACACTCTCTCTCACAATACCCTTGAACTCGGTTACACCCTCTTAAACCTTGATTACAAGAATATTGTTTCTCTCTTTCTCTCTACACTTTTTAGTTTTTTCTCTAACAATAGAAGAATATATATATATGGAAACCAAAACTCTATCTCTAGCCTAACTTCCTAATTAGAATAAGATTCAAACTCTTAATCATGATAAAATACAAACTCCTAATCATGATAGATCTCTAACCACATCTAATTCTCACGAAGTTATACAAAGAATTAAAAACACTATACTAACTTGGAGTTTGAGTTGATACCCAACATATCCTCTCTCGACGAAAAATCTCCAAGTGTCTCAACGGCTTCAGAAAAACTCACTCTCTTCATCCTGTTTTTCACCTCTCTCTTGTGGACAAGAGTCTGAGAAGAGTAATCTATACTATTAACGGATCGCCCATCTAAATAGCAAATATGGTTTCTATTTGTTTTCCCTCGCAAAATCAAATCACCATCTCTATACACTTTGCACCATTCTCCTTCACTCACATACTTGTACCCACGTGTTGCCATCTCACCCAACGAAATTAAATTAGCACTATATGATTGCATATATCTCACATGATAAAAAATTCTAACCTTCCCAGTGTGAAGCTTGAGGCGAACACTTCCAACACCTTCAACCTTCATCTTCTAGTTGTTTCCAACAATCATATCGTCAAATTCTTCATCTGTCTTTAATATGTTAAAATATTTTTTATTATTGCAAACGTGCATAGAGGCTGTAGAATCTAACACCCAAGTGTTACTCGTATCAGTACATATACTCTATATCAATAACACCACATCTTCATCACACACAACCACCAAGGAGTTCTCCTTCTTCCCATTTTCTTAAAGCTTCATATGTCTAATACTCTTCAAATCATCACACATCTGGGAACATCTGAACTGAATGTGACCCTTAACTCCATAATAATAGCACTCCTTTTCGCTGTCGTCTCGGGCCCGTGATTTCTACCTTCCTCGATAACTGTCACATCTCCCCTTACTCGATTAGAACCTTCAAAAGCTATGACACTGTCACCACCATTAGATGTGTTCTCCTTTTCTATCATTCTTTCATTCTCACGTAGGAGTGCTGTCATATCGTCGAACTTCAAAGTCTGCTTTTCTGCAATTATCGTCTGAACTAATGGTTTGTACGACTTCCGCAAGGATGACAATAGGAGTAGCGCCTGCTCTTTTTTTTTAATCTCCTCATCAATATTTATAAGTTGGCAAACTAGCTGATTAAAGGCATTGCTATGGTCTTGAATTGCAGTACCTCCTTCCATCTTCAACAAATAAAGCTCCATTCTCAAACACAATCGGTTGGTCATCGACTTCGACACATAAATCCCCTCGAGACTTTCCCATAGCCCTCTTGGTGTGGTCTCTTGCATAACATTATATTTGATCTCGGGGGCGAGTGCCAAACGAATTGTGCTAACCGCCCTCTTTTGCATGGAACTCCATTCAGTATCCTTAAATCATTCAGGTTTTTTTCCTCCAAAGCTTGATCAACACCCTACTGTACAAAAATATCTTGAACCGTGCACTATCATACTGTAAAATTTGTCTTACCATTGAATAGCAGAATATCCAACTTCGGACCTAAAGAAGCCATCATACTCTAACCATAATGAAAATTCAAAGTAGTCACTGTAGAAATTGAATTTGATAAAATCAACGTTAAAAATAAACTTAGCACGTCAAAAAACCCTAGGAACGGCTATTGGATCACCAAATTCTGCCTTCAAATTCCCGATCAAAAGACAAATTAATCTCAACCGTCGGATTTGTGTGAACAATACCCCTGCTACAGTACCCCCACTACAGTAACCCTTTTTTTGCTGATGTCGATCATTGCGCTTTGACCGCTAATGTCTTCACGAATCGCGCACCGATCAAACCTATACGAACCATTGAACCTCACTCTAATATCACTTGTTGGGATTTTTAGATCTCGCAAAAACCCCAAAAAACCACCAAACACAGCAAATAAAATCACACAAGATTTAACGTGGAAAACACTAAACAGGAAAAACCATAGGATCATAATCAATTCACTATCACCTCCAAATTATAATCTTTTATACGGACAAAGACTGCCAAACTCTTGTAGGCGTCTAAAAATACCTATAGGTGTTCGTACAAAGCTCGAGACGGAGAGGAGACAACGAACATCATTATCTGAGTCTAAGAGGATTATCTGTCGTCGACAAACGTATGGAGTGGAACGACGAACCAAGTGGCCCGCGCATGTCAATCAACTCGCGCGCGTCAATCAGTTCATGTGTGTCGGTCAACACGCGCGCGTCAGTCGGCTCGTGCGCGTCGGTCGACACGCGCTTGTCAATCGGCTTGTGCGCGTCGGTCGACACGCGCTCGTCAATCAGCTCGCGCGCGTCGGTCAGCATGCGCGTGTTAATCAGCTCGTGCGCGTCGGTCAACACGCGCTCATCAATCAGCTCGCGCGCGTCCGTCAAACACGCACGCGTCGATCAGTTCGTGTGCGTTCGACACAGTCCCGCAACGAAGCGTACAAGTCGGAGGGACAACCAAATATACATAACGGCGGAGAATACAAGTCCCGGAAAAACCAAAAAACACCAAAGAACTCAGCCAAATGCCAAACCCCAGCGTTCGCACGAGTCGGACTGCGCTGACCCACGCCCGCGTGGGTAGGCCATGTCCGACCCGCGCGCACGCTGGTCGGCCATGTCCGACCCGCTACGCCGTGGGTCGGCCATGTCCGACTCGTGGCGGCACGGGTAGGACCGCGCCGACCTGCGCCCCCCGTGGGTCGGCAGCGCACGTCGTGTTGTTTCCACCTCCTGACGCCTTTTTGACGGTTTTTGAGCGGTTTTCTCAGGATTTATCTATTCCAGGGGTTCCTAACCGACTTAATATCATCAATAAACGTGGTTAGACCGTTATTGACTGAAGATAAATCCAAATCACTCATTCTCATCCACATACCCGCATTCGGAGCCCTATAAATACAAGCCTAGGGCATCCTTTCAGCGGGGGCGATTTATTATTAAGACGAGGAGGTGCTGTCGAATTCCAGAGCTAAGAGTCACGAATTTTAGCGAGGGTTAGCAAGAATGAGCTATTCGAAGGATCTGAAGCACGTACGTCTGTTCCTTGAGATTAGGCTTTGTCTTAATCTCGAGAAGAGCTATTGATTTCGCTTGGTCGATTTCAGCACTTTAATCAAATACTCCCTCGGTGAAGGTGAAGCTCTGTCTAATTTTTCATCAATAGGATCCAGATCTAAGGCGGTCCACGAATATCAAAATCCCCGACATAGGCAAAGATCCCGCACAAGCAGAAGATCGATAAACGATCTCCCTGCGTTTGTTTGACGAGAGTTGTAATTTTTGTTTTTATTGTGTAAGAGTCTTATAAAAGACTATCTTTTTTTGTTTTCATTGTAACGACTGAAGTTGTAATGAATATCGCAATGAAGAAATCAATTTTTGACGCAAACAACTCTCTCTCTCTCTCCCTCTCTCTCTCTCACAATACCCTTGAACCCGGTTACACCCTCTAAAATATTGATTACAAGAATATTGTTTCTCTCCTTCTCTGTACACTTCTTAGTTTTTTTTCTCTCCAACAATAAAAGAAAATATATAGGAAAATCAAAACCCTATCTCTAGCCTAATTTTCTAATTAGAATAAGATTCAAACTCCTAATCATGATAAAACCCAAACTCCTAATCATGATAGATCTCTAACCCTATCTAGTTCTCATGAAGTTATACAAAAAATTAAAAACACTATACTAACTTGGAGTTTGAGTTGATACCCAACAATTCTTGCATTCATAACTTCATCATCATGTATTTTAGCTTTGTTTCTTTGATGTTTTACTTATTTTAAGCCATGTATCCATAGGTATGCCTGAGCATCTCGATGTATTGACATATTTCTTATTAGGTGAATGGAAATTTCTCATTGATCTAAAAGGAATAATCTGGATTTTATATAGAAAATAAATTTTCAAGTCCGAATTCAATATTAATTTGATTAGTTGCAAAATATTGTTGAACTTGCATATTTTATTGCAAGAAGCGCTTTCTGTTCAGATCAAATTAATCTTTGTTTACCAACAATTGTAAATTGATCCGAATTTTTTAAATTGAAATAAACTAACCCACACTGAACCTTAATAAAAAAAATCCAAGCCTCCATCTTAAACCTCAAACCATGAACCCCGACTTCAATCCAATGCCAATTGCGACATCAACCTAAGCTCCAATAAGGACTTAAGAGTGTGTTTGGAAACTTCACAAAACTCGTTTTAAGTGGTACGACATTGGTCCAAAATTAACCTTGTTTCTAGTTTGGCAAAAATTAATTGAACTAGTTTTTTCTAGTTTAAAATCTTTTTTTTTGGTAAATGAAAAATTTTATTCATCAACCGTATATGAAAATATATACACCTCAAGAATACTCAGCATATTCCTTTGCTGAGAGCTCAACCTGAACCAGATACACACCTCAAAAGAGAGTAAAACCTGTCAAACCCATTTTAGGGGGGGTTGTTGAAGATGATTGTTGAGGCTTCATACTTGATGACATTTATCAAGTGGTCCACGCTACTAAAATTCTGCGCAAAAATTCTTGCATTCCTCTCTCTCCATATGCAGTAAATTGAAGCTGTCAAAACCAATCTTTTAAGCTTAACCTAAAGAGCTTTCCCTCTCATACTTGAAAACCAACTCCAAATATGTCTCCAACTACAAGATTTCTTTTTGAAATTCATCCACTCCATAATTGAGTTCCATATGTAGGATGAGAAAGTGCATTCAAAGAACAAGTGGTCTCGCGACTCAGTATTTTCCCCCGTGCACAGACAACACAGGTTAGCACTGATAATACCTCTCCTCAGGAGTCTGTCTTGAGTGAGGAGCCTGTTTTGAATCGCCAGCCAGCTGATGAAAGCATATTTGGGCACATTGAGATCTCCCCACACAGTTTTATGCCATGGTACTGAGTTAGCAGCTGGGGACAGTTTTTTTGTATTATATCGACAGTTTTGGCTTTGAATTCCTTCAACTTGACATGATAAGGTTCTTGACATTTTCAGCTCCTCCTAATTCAGCCATCACCTTGTTTCTTATTCTTAATAATTGCTTCCACATCCATGAGTCTCCTGTTCTAGCTTCGACCTGCCAGATATCTCCATGTTTGAGATAGTTTTCATGAATCCATTTAATCCAAAGAGATTCTTTGTTTGAGTGAATAAACCATATACTTCTTAGAGCAGAAGCAGTATTCCAGGTTTGAGCTGAATAATTCCCCAGACCACCTTGTTTCATTCCTAAGCAGACCTTGTCCCAAGCTACAAGAGACATCTTGGAAGAGTATTCATCTTTGCCCCACAGAAAGTGCTTACATATCTCATCAGTCCTGCGAAGAACTTTTACTGGTAATATGTAGTTTGAAGTCCAATAGATCAGCACACCAAGAATCACACTTGTAATTATCTGCAATCTTCCTGCATATGTCAGTTTTCTATTTTTTGTCCAGCTTTGCAGTTGTCTTGTGATTTTATCAAACGTCATTGAAGGATAATCTTTTAGTAATTAGAGGAACTCCCAGATACCTAATAGGCATTGATCCCTCTGCAAAGCCCAGAATATTTGCAATTTCTGTTTTAACTGAGTCCTCTACACCTCCATAAAAGATAGAGCATTTATCTGGATTTGTTTCTAATCCTGACACTTCACCAAATGATTTAAAGCACTGGTAGAGTTTTTGCACAGAGTAAGTTTCCCATTTTGCAAATAATAGTAAATCATCTGTGAAAATCAGATGAGAAATCTGGAGATTCTTGCATTTAGGGTGAAATTTAAAGGCCCTGTCTTCCTTTAATATTGCCAAGCTCCTCGACATATAATCCATTCCCAGGATAAAGAGATAGGGAGAGAGTGGATCACCCTGTCTCAATCCACGTCCCCCTTTGAAATACCCATGGAGACCACCATTGAATGAGATAGAATACTTTGGAGATGTAATACAAACCATTATCCAGTTAATCATAACTGAAGGAAATCCCAGACCAGTAAGAACAGATTGAATGAATGTCCAGCTTATAGAGTCGAAAGTCTTCCTAATGTCAATATTGATCATAGCTCTAGGGGAGATATGTTTCCTGCTGTAGCTTTTAACTAGCTCATGAGCACATAGTGTTGCTAGTTATATGCCTCCCTTGTACGAAAGCACTTTATGCTTCATTCACTAAACTACCCATTACAGACTTTATTCTATTTGCAATAATTTTTGATATGAATTTGTAAATATAATTACAACAAGATATATGTCTAAAATCTGCTGGGGCTTTTGGACATTGTACCTTTGGTATAAGAGTGATTGAGGTTGTATTTACAATCCCCAAAAGCTTTCCAGTCTTGAAAAATCTTTAATGGCCAAAGTTACCTCAGCTCCAACGATTGAGGATCACTGAAACAAGGGCCAATTTTAATAATATTCATATCAGTTGGATAAGTGCTAACTACAGTACCCATAAGATTTTTATAGAAAGACACCAATTCCTTTACTATAGCATCTCCACCAGTGATCCTGTCCCCTATTGTTGTATAGGACAACAACTCTATTATTGTGTCTGTTAGTCTTGGCTAAATCATGAAAGAATCTGGTATTTCTATCCCCTTGAAGACACCAAGCAATTCTGGTTTTTTGTTTGTAGAAAGATAACTCACAGTCTAGGAGCTTGTTATAGGAGTAATAACATTCTTTTTCCTGTCTAATAAGATCATGGTTTAGAGGATTTAGTTGAAGATTTTCCTGAGCCTCCTCTAAAGCATTTTTAGCTCTAAGCACTTGCTCACTTATATTACTAAAGTGCTTCTTGTTGAATTCCTTCAAAGCTCCTCTAAGCATTTTCAGCTTAGTATAAACAGAGAACATAGAATATCCTTGTATGAAATGATGCCAAATATTAGAAACTATAGGGATATCACTATCATGATTGATCCATATTTTATATAATTTGAAGGGTTTTTTTTCCTTGAAAAGTATCCTCATATACTGAAACAACAGCAGGGGAATGATCTGAAATCCCAGGCATCATGAATTCAACATGACTATCGTTGAAATTATTAATCCAGACATTATTCACCAGAGCCCTATCCAGTCTACTCCATACTCTAGCATTAGCTTCTTGTTTGTTGTTCCATGTAAAGAAACAACCTTGAGTTTTAAGATGACTTAGAGCACATGTTTCTATAACATTGCAGAAATCACCTGTGTCAGCTTCAGTAAGAGTAGCTCCTCCCAACTTTTCCTCAGAGTTTATCATGGCATTAAAGTCACCACACAGGAGCCATGGTGCATTGCCAATGATATGACATATGTTATTGAGATCATTCCACATTCCCTTTCTAGCTTCCAATTGATTAAAACTATATATTGCTGAGATAAAACAATCCAATCTGCCATCCTTTGACTTGACTGAGCAAGTAATCTGTTGATCAGACATATTTATAACTTGGGTATCAAAGATATTAGAATCCCACATAATGATTATCCTGGCTTTACCAGCAGCCCTCACATTTGATTCCCACGCCCAATTACTAGCAATTTTCCTGGTGACTTTTGAGATATAACAATCTTTGATTTTTGTTTCAAGGAGAGCTAAGAAGGAAATATGATATTGCATAAGATGATTCCTTACTATTTGTTGTTTGGAGGATTTATTAAGTCCTCTTACATTCCAAAAGAATAGATTCATTGAAGGAATCCTCCTCTATCCAAAGTAGAGGAAACATTTATACCTTTATCCCCAAAAGGATTTGCAGTAAAAACTTTCCTGGATTTTCCTCTTTGTATAAGTGACTAGTGTGCACCATCTTGTGCATGTTTATTGTTACTGTATACTAGAGATTCAATTTCTTTACCCTTATACAGTTGCCTCTCCTGTAAAACTTCTACCTTTTCATTTGGAGATACAATCCGAGGATTTTCCAACCTCATGTCCCCTTTTCCTATTTCCTGTATGTTCCCTTCTTGAGTGTGAGCAACATGTACATAAGGGAGAATAGATTCCACCATTTCATCACTCTGAGTATTCACTTTAAGAGTATTAAGTTCAGGAGCAGATATATGCACAGGATCAGATATTGGAACATGTACAGAATGTTTTTGAGCTCCAGATTCCACCTTTTCATTACCCTTAGTATTAACTTCAGAGATAGATACTGGAAGAGAAACTGATACATGCACAGGAGCATGTTTACCAGGATCAACAGTTTTCTTTGGTGTCCATCTTTGAGATCTAGCTTTCTTAAAAAGTTCAAAATCTTGCCCCTAAACTAGTTCTTTTGTGAACTAACTTTTATATAGTTCAATTTTGGTTAAGAAAGAACTAGTTTACCCTAGTTCAATTTTAAAGTTGACAGACACACCCTTATAAATGAACTGAAATCAACTAAATCAAACCAACCAAACTGAACTCTTTTAATAAAAGGTTTATTGCGAATACCCCTGTAGTACAACAAATTGCAAAGAGACCACCTATAATTCTATATGTTGCGAATAGATACTCTGATTCTACTTATTGTGAGTAGACCCCTTGTAATAT
>BQKN01045769.1:0-13466 GCA_022839385.1 Asparagus kiusianus
GGGGTGGCTCGGCCACCGAGCCACCCCGGGTTGGCTCGGCTCGAGCCGAGTCCCCGGGTGTGTTTCGTTTTCCGTCGTTTTCCCGTTGTTCGGTTGTGTCCGTGATTCGGTTGTTCGTTTGATTTGTTCGGGTTCTTGATTTGATAGCCCGAATCCTCATTTGGTAGTAAATCCGCCTCGGTGTTTGAGTTCAAGTCCGTTTTGTTGTTGGACGACTCGTTAACTTTCTGAACCGTTGGATTGGTTCCACACGCGAACGCATCCCATTGCTTGCGTGCCTCATCGCCTCGTTGGCTTGTTTCGTCGCTCGAACGTCCGTTGATTTGTCGGTTCCTTGTGTCGAGCTATGCTAAGGGACCTATAGGCAGTTTTATACGCCTACAGATACCCCCTCCAAAGCGTTCCAGCCTCATTCTTTTATAGAAGAGTCTAGAATGCTTTGGATATGATTGCCCCTACTCCTTGTCGGTGTAACGGAACCTGGAACGACTTTTGTTCTGTATTCCTTCACTCCTTCAGGCTATTCGGTGCTTTGTCGAATGCTTGTAAGGATTCCGGTGCTGCATTTATTGTCTGACCGTTGTCGGAATTTGAACTTTGAAGTCGATTCCTGATTTTCCAATCTTTTAGCTCGTGCTCATTGGTTCGACGTACAACTAACCCTCGATTGTTGGCGTTGAGTCATCATTTGTGACGCGTTGTCCGGCGTTGTGTTATTGAGTTATCCTTAAGAATATTTTTAGAAAAATATTCTCCAGGAACTTCTCAATAAAAATAGGGAATAGTTTATACTCGTATACCTTATTGGAGTATTTCCGTGCTCAAAATGAGCTGAACCGGCTTGAAAATGAGCCAAAAAAGGCAGTAATTTGACTCGAAAAAAATTTCTTCCGTTCCTTCCGAATGTGTGGGAGAGACAGGCATAAACCAAGGATGAGACCCTCAGTTGATTTGAAGTCGTTTCGACGCTTAATTCAGTCTCTTTTGAACTGATTTGGACTGGTCCGGTTCGGTTCAACTTGGTCCGGTTCGGTTCAACTTGGTTCACCTTATAAAAAGGGGTCCATTTTTTCTTTTTCTCCTTTTCCTCTTCTCCTCTCTAGGGCCGGCCCCTCCTCAACCCTCTTTTTTGATTTTCTCTTCCCTCGAGCGTCTTTTCTCCTCGAAACTTTGATAGTTGTCCCAGATCTAGGCTTCCTTTTGATCTTGGACTGAAAAATCCCTCGAAAAACCATTTTTTAGAATTTCTCTCAGGCCCCTCGAGCACGTGGCGAAAGTTTCCTAAAAGATCCCATCTTTATTGGATCTCGAGCCTTTCTTCAGGTAAATCCTCCACAATTTTGATCTTTTTCATGCTCAATTTAATTTATGTACTTGTGGGATCGCATGTGAGGGTTGAAGGTGTGATTTGATGCCTCGAGTTAATCTTTCAAGTGGGTAGATCTGATAAAAAAGTGGTCTTTTTTCTAGATCTGACCTCTTTTAAATTATTTTGCAGCTTGTCATGTCGCGCGCTACGAGAGGTCGTTCCCCTGCTATGTCGGCTGATGGCGCGCCTCCCTCCTATGCTGGTGAGTTATTTTTGGCAGTATTTGGAAATTTACAAATTAGTCCCTATTTTCTTGTAAATTTACAAATTGGTCCCATTTTACCCCACGTTGTTCTCCTTGGCGAGGCAATCGGGAAGAGCCTTGATTCTCCTTGGTGAGGATCGACGCTTTTGGCATATTTGGAAATTTTGCAAATTAACCCCTCTTTTCTTGAAAATTTGTAAATTGGTCCATTTTACCCCACGTTGTTCTCCTTGACGAGGCAATCGGGAAGAGCCTCGATTCTCCTTGGCGAGGATCGACGCTTTAAAGATATGTTTTGCTTGGTCAAAACTATATCTCAAAATTAAAGGGGGCGATTTGACGCTACATTACGCTTTATAAGGCAGAGATATGTTGTCGACATACCCTGTTTTGTGATTGCACAATGTGGCCAAATCGTCTCACCCTTTATAAGGCAATGACTCTATCTTAGCTATTTGTAAGATGAGTTCAATTTCCTTTTATAATCGAGACTAACCAGTGTTTGATTGTCTATTTTGCAGTGGGGTATCCTTCTGGCTCATTCTCGTCCCACGCAGTATATGGGCGTCGTGGTGAGTATTACTCGATTTCCAACGATCCTTCTCCTATTCCAGCTACTCCTCAGTTTGTTTCGGGCACATCTACTGAGGTTACCCAAGTGGTGAAGGAAGGTGGGCATCGAACTCTTCGCCAGCTGATTACAGATGCGCCTTTCGTGAAGGACGCCAGCTCTACCCAGCCTCTTCGGAAGAGCGATTTCTTTTTTGGCGATTCTGTCGACGATCCAGATGCCGTATTCATTGATGCTGAGCAGTGGCTCCATAAGATTGGCAGCAGATTCATGTACTTGCCGGAGATTCCTCGTCATCGTTCGTTGACTGAGTTCAGGCGTCAGGCTGTGACACGGGAGATGTCGTGGCACTTGACGGAAGATCATGAGAGTGTCCATTGTGGCTACATCACCCATCAGGCAGCTCCTGGCTCTAGCAGGAGTCACATCACTGGATTGCATCCCGGAGTAGTGGGACTAGATGCGCCACCACGTAACGAACTCCTCGCCACCGCTTCTACTTTGAGGAACCGTCTTGCTGCTCTAGTACGTGAGATGCCCGCGACGCGTCACAGGTTTTATGGTTGGGTCCACTCTTCGGACAAGTCTTGGTGGACCCGTATGACGACATATGTCTTGAGCCGATGGGGCGAAGAGTTGCACGCTTGTGGCTTATACGCAGCTATCTGTGCCACCATGTATGGCTTGCCAATCAGTTTGAGGCATTTTTGTGCTTTGTTCGAGCTATATAATCCAGACTCGAACACTTTTCTGACCCGGCAAGGGGAGTTTGGCTTGGCTCTTCATGAGATGCACAGGATTTCCGGATTGCCCCTGGGACAGATGCTATACCAGGAGTATTTTCCCTCTAATCATGAGTTAAGCCAGCTGAAGGATCGCATGCCCGACCGTTATGAGACCCTATGGGACCTCACTTGTCATTATCACATTGCTTTGGCGCAGTCTGAGCCTTTAGCAAAGAGAACCAAGGTATGTGTGAGTCTGAGGCAGTTTGCCAATTATCTGTTCAGGAATCTGGAGAGCAGTTCCGGCGAGGATATTTGTGAGTTAGCCACACTCACTCCCTCAGAGGTGAATAATCTAATGAAGAAGACCGACTCTCATTCTTATACCGCTAGCAGTCCTGAGGGTGGTTTCTCCGCAGGGACCAAGTTCAGGTCATTCTTATGGCATGCGACCGCCCCGATCCGACCGATGACTCTTCTTGCCGGCTTTCTTGCTATCTGGTTGAAGAAGTGTGTGGTTTCATATCAGTCTTGCGACGCCTTGCCACTGGAGGTACTTTACCCAGCGGTTCAGCTCGCCTATAAGAAAGATCTTTCCCTTCTTCCGGCGATGGTGACTAACATTCATCGAGGACTTCGACAGCTTTCCAGTGCCTTCACACGGAAGGAAACCGATTCGCCAGGTCAGATTCCCACTCTAAAGGTGGAGCTTCCATATGCTTATTTGATGGCTTGGTTCGTCCTTCACCGTTCAGACATGATGTCAGTGCCGAACACCATAGACCACTCTGTTCCCCTGCTACAGTTGCTTGAGAATGGCAGGTGGGAGGGCCGCGGATTCTCTGACGTCAGACAGCAGCTACAGGTCCACAAGTGTTGGGCATTCTCCACTTGTTTTCCACAGTTCTCCGGCCGATACGGCGAGTGCTTGATGGATGATGAGAAGACGAGAGAGTACCGGACTCACTTAGACATCGGCTGCTTCAACTGGCTAGTGAACATTAGGCTCGGCTATCTGATCTTCCGGGTGAGGGATCAGTGCTTCATAGAGCAATATCTACCTTGCCGATTTGCTCGCCAGTTTGGCTATGATCAGCTCTACATCGGGAATCCTCGTCAGCAGTTTCGGACCCATAGTGGTTTGGTAGACGGTCTCCGTGCATGGTTGTGGACCGTGACTGGCTGTACCGGTGCTAAGTTCAGCCTCCCGAGTATTGACCGGCAGTTGAACCTTACTTTCTTGAGCTGCAAGTGGTTATTAGCAGCTAACAAGACTGTCCCCGTGAAGCCGATTGCAGAGATAGAGGCTGAGGAGGCTTCTCAGCTTGATTCCCGTAAGATTCGGGAGAACGCTCGGGCACAGAGGATACGAAACAAGACTCGCCGGATTAATGAAGAGGGCCAGAGGACATTCCATTCCACAGATGAGGCTTCAGGCGGAGATCCTGAAGATTATGATGACTCTTCTGAGCGAGGTTTGCACTTCATCTTCTTCTTCTATCTTTCAGAAGTGTCGAAACTGACTATGGTTTGATGTTTCAGGGACCACAGTTGATCATGATGAAGAGTTTCGTCCTCCTCCTCAGGCGAGACCTTCGATCCCCACTGCTAGGCGGAAGAGGTTAGCTCGTAAGCCGCGTGCAGCTTCCCGAGCCTCAAATATGGACTTTGCCGGCGACGATCCTGTTAGTGGCAGAGGTAACGTCTATTCTCTGAACCATTTTCTTGGTCATTCTGCACATTGACTTATGCTCTTCCATTTCTATATAGGAGTGCGTGGGGAGAATGAGATGAGTCCCGATCCTATTCTCGTATCTCCCGATGAGCTTGACCCACTACCCCCTGTAGAGAGGCCTACAAGGGTTGCTGACATTAGAGAGGAGGTCAATGTAGGACCCGATTCCGTGAATCAAGGTACATCTAACACTGACAATGCATTTCTTTAAATAATACCCAAAGGAATTTGGGGTATCCTCTAACTGTTTTCTGCTTCTTGCTCCTTCAGATAATTTGCAGGAGGCGAATCTTGGAAATGAAGAGGCTAATGCGCCCAGGAAAGGTAATTCATTCCCATTGGTTGTGGTCTCTTCATTCTTCTTTGGCACTTACATTCTTTTATGTCAGATTTCTCCATTGATGATTTTGACGAGGGAAGCTTGTTTGCGGACACTCCTATGATGCGCTACATATATAGCTCTCCTCAGATCGATGACCAGTTACCAGGGGATATGTTTTCTGAGCCCGCTTTCGCTGAAAATCCCGAGGATGGTTCCTTCGAAAGTATGTGCCTCTTTTTGAGTCAATTATAGGACTAGCCAATTTTGACTAATACGGCTATAATGAGACGCCTCTGTGAATTCCGTTTTGAATTTGACAGGAGCTTTTGCTGAGGAAAATCCTGTTGAACCAGCTGCGAGACCAGCTCCACCAGTTGATACATCTGCAGCCGTCACATCTTCACCGCTACCCCCAGCGGCTCGGGAAGGTATGAATTAAGTAACTGAAAGTATTACTCATTTATTTCTCAAGGCCACTTTTGACGAATTTTTCCTGCTTTGTGTAGGGGTTTCTTCTCGGCTCCATGTCCTTGTGAAGGAGTTGCTATCAGATAACGATCCTGAGAAGATTGTCATCTGTATAGAAGTCCGCTCCTTCTTCTCCTTCGTGAATGCCATGATTGGCAAGCTCTTCCACGATGGACTTTCCCTTCCCCAGTTCAAGCCTTTCCTAGATCCCAGAATTAATTCAATAAGAGAAGCAGGATATCCAGATCTGGCGAAGGTTATATTCGACGACCTCGACTGTTTAGAGCGTGAGCTTCAGACGTTTTGTGAGCTTCGGGATGCAGGTGCCTCCTCCTTTATTGCTGTTGAGCTGGATGCTCGCCTACAGTCACTGCGCGAGACTCAGATGGTTGCTGAGCTCGAGATTCAGATGCAGCGGGACCGAGTAGATCGAGTTGGGACCGACCTTACTGCTAGATTGTCTTCGCTTGCCGAGCTCGACCTTTCTGTTACCTCTTGTGCGACCGAGATAGACCAGCTCAGAAGAGCACTCCGTGAGAAGGAGGGGGCCATGGATATTCTTCAGATGGCGAGAGCACAGGCTCAGCAGACCTGCACTGCTATATCTGATGAGTTGACATCCTTGAGGCAGAAGCTAGTCGAGACAGAGGAGATTGCTTCGAAGAATTCAGCCACCACTGAGGATTCTATCAGAGCTGAGCTTAGACAAGCTTATGATGAGAAGCTGTCTAAGATTAGTCAGCAGATTTTTGACCATGGGCATGATGTATGATTTTGTTTACTGAGTACTCTGACTTTTGATTCTCTTTTAGTGACACTGGTCTTTTTATCTTTATTATGATTCGTCATTCCATTTGAAATGATTGACCACAATATTCATAGGATTTTTGGCAAACCATCAGCCATCAACGGGTTTGATATGCCTTTACCGACCACCGTTTGAGTCGGGCTAGCATGCGAATTGTTTAAATCCGCTCGCATGTAACGTTGCGCTCAGAGATTGAATTCTCTGAGACTTCGCGCTATGATGTCGAATACATAGACTTCGCCATTGTTACGGGAATAGGCTACCCGGCGACACGTGTTAGGTGTTGACTTTAGGATTTTTGGCTAACCCCCAGCCTTCAACGGATTTGATTAGCCTTTACCGACTACCGTTTGAGTCGGGCTAGCGTGCGGATTGTCTAAATCCGTTCCACACGTCACGTTAAGCTAAAAGAGTTAACCCTTTTAGTACTACGATATTGAATACGTAGACTTCGTCTTTTTCTTGTGAAAAGACTAAACAGCAACGTGTATGAGACGTTGACTTAGGATTTTTGGCAAATCCTCAGCCTTTAACGGATTTGATGTGCTTTTACCGACTACCGTTTGAGTCGGGCTTACATGCGAATTAGTTTAATCCGTTCCGCATGTGACGTTGTGCTAAGGGAATGAACTCCCTTAGACTTTGTACTACAACTTGGAATATGTAGACTTTGCCATTGTTATGAGAATAGGCCACCCAGCAACGTGTCTTAGACGTTGGCTTATCCCTACTTAGGCTTTGGGATAAATGTCCCCAGAGTCAGACTCTGGTATCTCTTTCTACGAGTAGAGATTAAACCGGCGGCGCGTATTAGGCGCCGACATACCCTTTCTTAGGATTCAGGATGAAATTTCCCACGCGTGTGAGGCATGGATTTTGGTGTTATTAATAACAACCAGCCACAATGTTGAATATGTGGACGAGTGTTCTTTTTAACGGTTAAGAATTAACCGGCTGCGCGTGTTAGGCGCTGACTTATCCTTGCTTAGGTTTCAGGATAAAGTACCCCAGAATCGAACTCTGGTGTCTTTTTCAATCGGAAAAAGACTAAACCGGCAGCGCGTGTTAGGCGCAGACTTATCCCTTCTTAGGATTCAGGATAAACTTCCTAGGATGAATCCTAAATTGGAAAAGAGTTGGTGTGGGAAAGGAAGAATTTTATATTCTGTTTCCCGAGCAAGGAAAGAAGAATTTTATATTCTGTTCCTTGATTCTGGAAAGGAAGAATTTTATATTCTATTTCCAGGGAAAGAAGGAAACTAGAAGTGGGATCTCCACTCCGAGAATCCGGAAGATCTAGATAAACTTACCTTTTATAGGATTGGTTATCTGATCGAAAAATGAGCTCTTCGTTTATCGAAGTGAAATTTCAACTTCGGTTATAACCATGCGACAGTTTAACCAAAGAGAAAGAAATGGAGTTCTTTCGTTTATTGAAAGAGGACTCCGGACTGAAAGAGGACTTTTTCGGTGGACCCACTGTCAATTGAAATCGATCAGTGAGGGATTTTGGTGGAAAAATAAATTTGGGTTATTCTCTAGAATATTAAGTGTAATATTCTTCGAGGAACTTCCCGATAAATGAGTTGTCCTGAACGTACTAGGGATAGTACTTCTTCAGGAACTTCCCATTTATTGGCATTAATTGCCTGATACCCTCTAAAGAAATTAAGCGGTAAGCACCGTTTGAATAAACTGTGTCTATTACAAATGGTCCTTCCCACTTAGGTTCGAATTTACCTTTCTTCTTAGAGGTGAGGATTATTGGTCGACGAGCAGCGAGGACCAGATCTCCTTCCTTGAAGCTTCTTTGGCGAACCCTTTTGTCAAAAGCTCTGGATATCCTAGCCTGATAGAACTCAATGTGTTGTTGAGCTTCCAAGCGCCTTTCGTCCAGCCTTTCGAGTTCTTCGAGACGCTTCTGATGCTGCTCTTCGGTCGTCATCTCCGTTGCGAGAGCGATCCGAAGGGAGGGGATTTGAATTTCCAGGGGTAGCACAGCTTCACATCCGTATACCAACGAATATGGGGTAGCTCCCGTGGGTGTGCGTATGGTAGTGCGATAAGCCCAGAGTGCTTCTCCGAGTTTATCGTCCCAATCTCGCTTGTTGGTTTTCACGAGCTTTGACAGAATCTTGATGATCGTCTTGTTGAAAACTTCAGCTAACCCGTTCGTAGCGGGGTAATAAGCTGTCGACGAAACATCTTGGATCTTGAATTTGTCACAGAACCTAATGAAGGCGTTGCTTATGAATTGCGGACCGTTGTCATGAATGATCCGCCTCGGCACGCCGTGTCGGTATATGACATGATGCTTGATGAAGTTGATGACATTGTTCGTCTTCACTTCTTTAAGCGGAATGGCTTCAGCCCACTTTGAAAAGTAGTCGGTGATAGCGAGAATAAATCGATCACCTTTGACTGAAGGAGGAAAGATAGGACCGACAATATCCATACCCCATGTCTCGAATGGCCAAGACGTGGTTGATGTGTGTAATCGCTCCGGTGGTTGGTGCATATAATTCGCATGCACTTGACAAGCGTGACATTCTCGTGCGTACTCGATCGCGTCACGAACCATTGTTGGCCAGAAATATCCCATTCTTCTGATTCGATCGTACAGCTTGGGACCAGGCTGATGCGCACCGCATTCTCCTTCATGTGCTTCCTTAAGAACTTCTTTTGCTTCTTCGTTCGAAAGGCATCGGAGAAGCAAATCATCATACCCCCGGCGATATAGCGTACGGGTTTCGGTATTGTAAAAGAACCGCGGAGCTCTGTGGCGAATAGATTCTTTTTCCTTTACGTCTTCCGGCAAAATACCGTATTGACATAATCGATGATGGGAAAACGCCAATCTCGGGACTCAGACCCGATTTGGGTTGAGTTCACCTCTTTGGCGTTCTCGTTTTTATCATCCTCCTCTTCAACCTCCATATCGTATATAGGTATGCAGAGTTGGTGTGATCTCACCGTGACTAGCAGTTCAGTTTTGGGCGGTTGCGCGAGTGATACTGCTAGTGCTGCCAGTGCATCTGCATAAGCGTTCTGAAGACGCGGGATGTATTCAATGTAAAATTCTTCAAAAGAATCTGCCATTCTAACGGCCTCCTGGTGGTATGGAATCAGATCTGGGTTTCTGACTTCATATTCTCCACGAACTTGGTTGACGATCAATTGAGAATCCCCAAAAGCTTCGAGATATTCGACCCCCAGCTCCTTGGCGAAACTGAGTCCTATGAGGAGTGCATTATACTCAGCTACGTTGTTAGAGCATGGACTCGTCAGCGAATAAGCTCGAGGCATCATGTGCTTCCCTGGGGAAACTAAGACAACTCCAACTCCGGAAGTGACCTTAGGACATCCAGGGGTTACTACCTTATTAACTGCTCTCGAAGCACCATCAAAGTATAACTGCCATACTTGTTGGTGTGACGTGGTATTAACCTCGTGGGTTTCATCTGGTAAATCATCATATACCTCAACTGTATCCGTTATCGGACTTGCCGCCAAAAGATCACAAATCGCTTGTCCTTTGACCGACTTCTGCTGTTTGAAGTGCAAATCGTACTGGGACAAGAGAAGGGCCCATTTTGCTAACCGCCAATTCATTGAACCTGGTTGAGTCATGAATATCCGTACCGGATTAACGTTAGCGATGACGTATATCGTCTGGCCAACCAAGTAATGTCGCATCTTCTGTACTGCGAATACCAACGCGAGACATTCTTTCTCGATCATCGGATATCGAGACTCGGCGCCTATCAAGGTCCGACTTAGGTAATAAACTGCCTGTTCGTGACCATTATCATCGTCTTGTGCTAATAAAGCACTTACCGAATGGTTCATCGCCTTGATGTAAATCAAGAACGGTCTACCTGATTTTGGTGCAACAAGAACAGGGGGATTCATCAGATATGCCTTGATATCTTCGAATGCCTTCTGGCAAGCATCGTCCCAAATGAATGACACGCCCTTCTTGTTTAGTTTAGAGAATGGTTGACACTTCCCAGACAGATTTAAAATGAATCTCCGGATATACGCCAAACGCCCTTGCAATCCTCTGAGTTCTCTTAGATTCTTCGGGGGTTGCAATTCATTTATCGCCTTTACCTTGTCTGGGTCGATATGTATACCCTTGGTGGTAACGACGAATCCAAGGAATTTTCCGCTGGACATTCCGAGGAAGGATTTTGTGGGATTCATCTTCAATTGATGACTCCGCATGAGATCAAACATTGTTCTCAAGTCCTTGATGTGATCTTTTTTGCTGCGGCTTTTCACCACCAAATCATCAACGTAACATTCAACTGTTTTCCTGAGGTGTTTCTGGAAAATCTTAGTCATCGCTCGTTGGTATGTGGCACCTACGTTCTTCAGACCGAACGGCATCACCGTGTAGCAGAAGACACCGAGGGGCGTTCTGAATGCTGTATGCTTCTCGTCGTCCGGGTGCATCTTGATTTGATTATACCCCGAGAAGCCGTCCATGAAAGACATTCTCTCGAATCCACATGTATTGTCGATAATGACATCCGTGATCGGGAGAGGAAAATCATCTTTTGGACACGCTTCATTTAGGTTCCTGAAGTCGATGCAAATCCTGATTTTGCCGTTCTTTTTCATGACCGGAACGATGTTGGCTAACCAGTCTGGATGTTGTTCCTCCCGGATAAACCCTGAGTCGATCAATTTCTTGACCTCTGCCTCGATGGCTTCCATAATCTGCGGACGAAACCGTCTTTGTTGTTGCTTGACAGGTTTAGCATCCGGCTTGATGTCGAGGCGGTGCATAGCCACATTGGGGTCGAGCCCTGGCATGTCCTCGTAGTTCCACGCGAAGACGTCGATGTACTCTCTGATCAGGGCAATCAACTCTTCCTTTTCATCTGGGGGAAGACTGCCACTGATGAATATGGGCTTTGGATTGGCTTCATCACCCATATTGATCTGGACTACTTCGTCTTCGGTGGGTGGCTCTCTTTGTTCGAACCTATCACCATATTGCATGTTTAGGTGATGAACCCATGGGTCCTCCCACATTGGCATTTGGTCGTCGTCCTCCAACGTAGACGGATCAGCTGTAGTCATGTTCGACATTAAGGCCTTGAACATTTCTCCCAAACTTGTGTCGGAATCTTCAGCTGACGAATCTAGCAAGTACCCATCCTTAGCTTTGTTAGCAATTTGATCGATGATTTGCCAACCACATTCGTCATCTGATGAGACATAGCCTAGGCCTCTCTTGTGACGGTAATAATTATCCGGTTTCCCTTTCGGGACATATGCCATTTTGACTGGGACACGGGAACCTCGATTAAAGCATAAACCTTCTCCGAGTGTAAAGTCGTATCCTTGTTTTTCCATGAGCGTACGCGCTTCCGGACTATACTTTGATAGGTGAAGACCAGATTTATCATCGTCTTCATCTTCTCTTAGGAAATGATCCGGCAACGGAAGATTTTCTCCTTTACCGTAGATCACTTCTTTTTGTCCTCCTGTTTTGGTAGGAATAATCCGAGTTGTTCCGAAGGAATGCTGGGGGCGTTTCTTCGTTACATACGATGATCGGAGTGGCATACATAAATCAGGATTATTGTATAATCCTTCTATCACATCATCAAGAGACAAGGAATACTCTAAACCAGGATTTATTTCAATATCGGCAAGTTGCCAGTTACAACCGCCGTCTGACGACTGTTCGTCATCGAGATTGATTACAAAGGGTACAATGTCATTCAGAACAAAACCACCATTGTAATCGAATCCGGCTTCGGAATCAGCTTCCTCTCCGCTGTCCGTGCCTTGGACCGATGGTTCTGTATCGGATTCGTTACCATAAAGGAGAGAATCTGTGAAGTAGTTCTCGTACCCTTTGAATGGCTGCTTATCCGCGACCACCGTCCTAACTCTTCCATCAGTGTCGACATATTTCAAACACTGATATAGAGTGGAGGGGACTATAACGTTACTATGGATCCAAGGCCGACCCAATAGTAAGTTATAGGATGTCTCAGCATCAATCACGTAGCACGTGACCTCCGTCTTTAAATCGCCCATTTGGCACTTTATCCGGATTTTACCCAGAGGTCTTGACCCGCTGGTGTTGAATCCGTATATGACTGTGCCTGTAGACGCCAACTTGCTGACTGGAATGCCAAGGCTGTGCATCAGTCGAAGTGGCATAATACTCATAGCGGAACCCGGATCCACTTGGATTCGGTTAACTTCGCTGGAGCCAATGTACCCGACGAAGTACAGGGGCCGATCATGATTTGAATTCTTCGTCTGCATGTCCTCTTTGGTAAAGGTGATGCAGGGAATGTTCTTGGCTGCCACGTTACACTGTTGGGCTAACAATTCTAGCTCCTCAGGTGCTGGCTTGATCCTGGTGAGGAACGCCTCTGAATCGGCCAAGGCCTCTTGTAAGGCTTCTCTAGTTTCCTTGGACAACCGTAGTAGCTCGTACAGCGTTATCCGTGCTGGAATATTGGCCAGCTGAGCCATGATATCAAAGGCGTGCGGAGTTTTTGAACTCTCCGGTTTGTCCTTTCCAATCGGACGACTGAAACGAGACTGCTTCAGATTCTGAACCTCCTCGGGCCTCTTCTCTTTCTGTTTGTCAACCGGTTGCCGTCGAACATCTTCAGCCGGTTTGGGAATTGGGATCATCCCCATCTCTGTGAGAGTCTTGGCTGGTCCCTGTTTTGTCACCCCTAGCTTAGCTGCTTGTTCATTATGTGACGGATAGTTGAAGTGGTATTGGTTCCCGCTTCTGGTGGTGAAGACTTCTTGTTCATCTTCAGAAAGTGGGAAAGCTGGGATTCCTTTGTCATCTTTTCCTGGGATGGCGGAAACTCCGTAGCAAGACTTTCCTTTCCCTTTAGATTTCTTCGTGGATGACGATCCGGCCCATTGTTCATCTTTAATCAGGTCGGGGTGAACCCAAAGGATTTCGCCGTTCGGGGCCGTGTGTGGCACTAGTCCCTTTTGGCGCTGTCCGTGCGGGTCGTCATTTACCGTCTTCATCCCAACTTTGGTGACACGCTTCGGCTCAAACCAAGCTGTGGGTACTGACCCAAAACTGATCGACACCACATTTGCTCCTACATTCTTGGCCGGTTTCGGAGTTATGACTCCTACATCGATCAATGCCTGGATCTCGTCCTTGAGGTGGTAGCAGGACTTCGTAGGGTGGTGGACTGCTCTGTGATACGCGCAGTACCTCGGGTCCGTCACTTTAGTGGCCCCTTCATGATCCAC
>BQKN01045769.1:17006-39014 GCA_022839385.1 Asparagus kiusianus
CCGAGCCACCCCGGGTTGGCTCGGCTCGAGCCGAGTCCCCGGGTGTGTTTCGTTTTCCGTCGTTTTCCCGTTGTTCGGTTGTGTCCGTGATTCGGTTGTTCGTTTGATTTGTTCGGGTTCTTGATTTGATAGCCCGAGTCCTCATTTGGCAGTAAATCCGCCTCGGTGTTTGAGTTTAAGTCCGTTTTGTTGTTGGACGACTCGTTAACTTTCTGAACCGTTGGATTGGTTCCACACGCGAACGCATCCCATTGCTTGCGTGCCTCATCGCCTTGTTGGCTTGTTTCGTCGCTCGAACGTCCGTTGATTTGTCGGTTCCTTGTGTCGAGCTATGCTAAGGGACCTATAGGCAGTTTTATACGCCTACAGTGTACAGTGTGATTGCATAGTATTTGTTGTGTGAGAGTTTTCGGTGAACTTGTAAACTGAGTGTGTAGAAGTTCCAGCTTCCAAACCGGATTGTGATAGTGGAGTATCTCCTCGAGGTGAGGAGCGGGGACGTAGGTCGTGTGGACCGAACCTCGTAAACATATCCTTTGTTTGTGATTGTATTGGCGTACTTGTTTTCATATTCATATCTTACATCGCCATTGTGTATTGCTTGTTGATCATTTTGCCCTATCACATTTGTAGTTAAATTGTTTACCCATTGTGTTAGTTTTATATCCTTGCATATATCATATATCATATAGCATATCTCATTGCTAGGATATATCTTGTTGTTCATATTACTTATTCTTGCTTATATCTCTCGTATATCTATCTTGCAAGAATATATTTGTTAAGTAATTTTAATTGGCATTTTAATCGGATTAGATTAGCATAAGACCCTAATCACCCCCCCTCTAGGGTCTAACAATTGGTATCAGAGCTTGGTGCTCTTTGATTTAAGGTCTAATCGCCTTGAGTTAAAGATCCAAGTTATCTCTTTGTGCTAATCTTGTTTTGATTACATTTGTATTTTGCTTGCATATTTTTATAAATTATGGATATGTATGATGTATCTTATTTAGGCTATGATTCTAGTATTGCTCCTAAATTTAATGTTTTTCCTTATGCTCAATGGTGTTTTAGATTCAAAATATTTGTTCAATCTAAAAATATCAATTTATGGGAAGTCATTGATTATGCTTATATTGTGCCCACATTGGAGAAATCCAAGTGGAATAAAAATAATAAAAGATTATTTATTATGAACAAGCTCTTGTTGGAATTCTTACATAATGCATTTGATTCATTATTGTCTAACAAGCTTGATTCTTTTGATAGCGCTTACACCTTATGAAAATTTATTGAAGCACATCAAAGGGACTTGGAGGCGATCCGACAAGCTTTGGAGGATCCGGCTTCAAGTTTATGTGGAGCATCATGCACACGAGCACTAGGCGATAGCCCTAGTGAGGTTTGCGAGTTCGAAACTACTAATGATTTATCTAGTGATGAACTTGCTTGTGCTAGTGATAAGTTATTGCATGCCTACAAAAAATTGCAAAATGATTTCATTAACTTACAAAGCAAGCATGTAATTTTAAAATCTGATCATGAGTCTTTAACTTCTAAGTTTGATATTATTTCTAATGAAAATATGATCCTTAAAGAAAATAATAAAAAATTAAAATTGGATCATGATTCTTTGCTTTCAAACTTTGCCAAGTTAACTCATGAAAAAGATAATGCCAAGTTAGAAGTAGAGAACGTACAAAATGATGCTGCTTCCTTTATAAATAACTATTTATGTTCTACTTCTAAAAATGCATATGTGCCTAAAAATGAAGACTTGAATCTTATAAAAAAATATATTTCATCTTTAGATTCAACTTTGAAAATATGCTTTGATAATCATAAGAGGCTTATGGATATGTGTGCCAAGTCTAAGTCATCATCTACTCATCATGCACACATATATAGCAAATTTTACAAATGCTCTATTTGCGGCCGTAAAGGCCATCTAGCTAAATTTTGCTATGATGCACATAAACATAAAAATATCAATGCTCCTTGTGCATCTCATGTAGCTTCTTCATCACATGTACACACACATGCACCTATTGTTCATCATAAGCATGCTCATGTGTATAGATGTGATCATTGTGGTCGTTTTGGTCATTTGGTCGAATATTGTTTTGATTTAAAAAGAAATTCTTCTTTGCCAAATGTTTCTAGTAGACCACATGTTTTTCAATGTGATGTTTGTGGTAGATATGGCCACTTAGGAAAGTTTTGTTTTGATAAGGTTTCATATTTGCAAAATAATTTTAAAAGACCATCCATGTTTGCAAATGTTTCTAATATTTCCCGTGCATGAGCTAATGATCCACAAAAACAAATGGATCTCTTTCATTACACAAATTGCAATCGGAAGGGTCATTTGAATGAACATTGCTTTGACCATGTTAGTGCACCACATATGCCTAAGAGGGTTTATAACCCAAGGGCTTTGAGCTTAAATGATAGGAGTCATGTCCCTAAATTTTTTGGTACCAAGAATTCTTGGGTATCAAAACAAATTTAATTTTTAAACCAAGAATTTTAATGTTGTTAATTTTCTTTTTCTTGGTTTTCAAAATTATGCTTTGAAACTTTTTATATGAAAACATTTTTTTAAATTGATCAAATCTTTTGTTTTCATGATTATTTGTTTCGATCTTGATGAGAGGAGTTCGTTTATATAACCCTCCGGATTTATTGGGTGTTTATTCCCAAACATTGTTTACCGGATGCTAAAAACGTTTGTATGGGTTGTTACTAGCTCAAGAGCTAGATATGATTGCCTCTCTTGATTTTTGAAAATCAATGATGATTTGGTTTTATGTTCTTGTATGATTTACTTATGATTTATGATTTTATTTGATTGATTTGTTCCCATTTGAAAACATTTTGCATGATTCTCATGCTCCTTTTCTTTTTGATTTCATAAATCTATTTATACATGGTTTTTATGTTTGTTTTATATGAGACACTATGCTCATCTTGATATATTTATATATGTTCTCATTATCTCTTGAATGTGAGTAATATTTAGCATGTATGCATACTTACATGTTTGCCATGATCTTTTACTGCTTATATTCTATATGGCTTTTTGATAGGGGGAGCATTCCCTATACTTGTTTGACACTCACCTATGCTTATTGATAGGGGGAACTTCCGCTCTCTTAATTCCTTTGTCCCCTTTTTGATGTTGTCAAAGGGAGAGAAATATTGTGAGTATATTCTTTCTTGTTTATATGCATGTGAATTATAATTTATATATTCATTTCCTTTCATGCATATATCCTTTTTGTAAATTGTTTGTCATCATCAAAAAGGGGGAGATTGTTGGCCTTCTTGTTTTGATGATGTTTAACAAACAATTTACCACTAATGTTGTTTGCTTAGTATTTGTGTTTTCTTATTTATTATAGACAAACAACGTTGTTGGAGGTTGGATGGATTGCGCTTCAACGATCATATCCAAAGGAGGTTGGCGGAATGTCGGGTTGAAGCCTTACAATTCAAAGTTAAAAATCAAGTTCAAGCTTCTTCCGCATGTCTACCAAGTTGAGCTACAATGAAGATCAAGATCAAGCTTGGGTAATCTAGTTTAGATTTTATATTATGTGTGTTAAGTACCTTAAGCTCAATATCATATACACACACGTATTTGGTTTCTATGTATATATATAGTTATATATATATACATGCATGGTTTTGAGTTTTCATGCTTTGGACACACTTACAAAATACATGAGTTTTCACAAATAGAAATTTAATTTGTGAAATTCTTTTTCTAACATGTTTGTTTTCATGTTTATAAACATTTCGCAAAGTTTCATCAAGTTTGGAATTGATTTGTTATGTTTAATGGAATTTACAAAATCATGTTTTTGTTCGTGCACATGTTCGTGGATGTTTTACAAAACAGATGAGTTTTTATAATTGGGAAGTTGTATTCAAGAAGTTCTTTCTTTGACATGTTTATCTACATGTTTATAAACTTTCGTAAAAATTTTACTATTTTTGGAGTTGATTTACTGTGCCCAATTGATTTTACAAAATCGTGTATGTCAGCAGTTTTTCAGAAACTGTAAATCTGTGTTCAAACATTTATTTCTCTCAACTGAGAAATGATTTTTCAGAAATTCCTTCTCTAACATGTTATTCTCCATGTCTATAACTTTCCCTCAAAATTTCATAATTTTTAGAACTAATTTACTATTTTTAATTGATTCTACAAAACTGATGCGCACTGCTACAGTACCCGCGGTCGACCGCCACGGTCGACCGCCAAACTCTCTGGACGTTACTCAGCTTTGCATATGGCACACGGTCGACCGAATTTACTGTAGCAGCCCACCGTTACACAGTAACGGCTAGTTGCTGATTTTTATTTTTTAATGGTTTTTTGGGGTTTTTAGGGTTGGTTTCTTCAATCCTATATATACCCCTTTGCCATAACTATTTTCTATCATCCAAGAGAGTTTTTAACCAAGTTTAAAAGAGTTTTAACAAGGGTTTTAGTTTTGGTTTAAGTGTGTTTAAGAAGCTTTTAAGCATTTGGAAGTTTGAGTTTGAGAAATCAATTTCACAAGAGCTTGAGGAGATCATCTATTGGTGTTTGGGCATCCAACTATTCTCCTTCTACCTCTTGATCTATTGAGAAGTTTTCTAACTATTTTTTCTAGCAATTTTATTATTGATTTTCATATTCTTATTATTGCTAGTTTGCTATTTGAGTTATATTTGATTTTATCTCATTGTTACACACACCCAATTGAGCTTATTGTATTTGCATTCATAATATTTTTGGGTTGGTGAGAGTTGTGACAATTGAGTGTGAGCTTTCATTGTGTTCTCATCCATAGTAGAGAACAAACAATTATTGTATTAAGCCTAATTGTGAGATTTACTTTGTAATACACTTGTACACCGAGTGAGGAGTGTGTGGTGAGAGTCGGGGATCGTTCCAAGAGGAGTGACTTCAGTTGACGAACCTAGGGAGAGGTTGTAACCGAGCACTTGAGAGAGACACAGCTAGGTCCAACACTTGTGTGGGTGTAGAGTGTGATTGCATAGTATTTGTTGTGTGAGAGTTTTCAGTGAACTTGTAAACCGAGTGTGTAGAAGTTCCGGCTTCCAAACCGGGTTGTGATAGTAGAGTATCTCCTCGAGGTGAGGAGCGGGGACGTAGGTCGTGGGGACCGAACCTCGTAAACATATCCTTTGTTTGTGATTGCATTGGCGTACTTGTTTTCATGTTCATATCTTACATCGCCATTGTGTATTGCTTGTTGATTATTTTGCCTTATCACATTTGTAGTTAAATTGTTTACCCCTTGTGTTAGTTTTATATCCTTGCATATATCATATATCATATAGCATATCTCATTGCTAGGATATATCTTGTTGTTCATATTACTTATTCTTGCTTATATCTCTCGTATATCTATCTTGCAAGAATATATTTGTTAAGTAATTTTAATTGGCATTTTAATCGGATTAGATTAGCATAAGACCCTAATCACCCCCCCTTTAAGGTCTAACAAGATCTTGATGGGACTGATTAATACTATAGTGCCGATTGATATCTGAAGCGAGCTTAGCTGGATCTCATCCCCTTAGTAGAGGCGGGTCGGCTCGTGAATTGTCATTATGATTTTTCGACCCGACAGTTGAATGAGCTTCGGGTCGAGTGTATGGTCAAGACGTCTGCTCGAGGAGTCATCTTAATTATGAGGGATCAACTGATCCCGCACTTCGAATCAATAATGATGACCCTTGGTCGAAAGATGACTTGTCTGCTCTGCTAGCCGATAGACTTGCCCTTGGCTGGGCTTTTAGGCCTCTAAGCTGGTTTGGACCATGACTTTTTTAAGCCTATGTAGACAATCTTTCGATAACTTTATCTTTAGATGGTAAATTGCCATAACAAACATCACTAACAAATCTGTGGCTGATAGCTCTCCTAATAGCCCCAAAAGCGAAACAAACTAAATACCTCCTACTGAGGTGAACCAACGGCCATAACCAAATCTGAACTATGTTCACCAGCTGCACTCGAATCAACCAACTCATCATTTGCATCCAAAACAACATGATTCCCAATCTGTGTCACCTCAGCTGGAATCCTAAACGATGCAGTATGATCTGGAGAACGTGAAGGAATTTCCACCCAACGTGAAGTGGTATCACACTCCACCTACTATGATATTGTAGGCGTCAAAAAATGCCAATAGATATCCAAACACAGAAAATCACTCAACATTGGGAAAATCACCCAAAATTGACAAATATGAACTGTCTCGCCAGCGAGACAGTGTTTGCTGTCTCGCCAGCAAGACAGTGTTTGCTGTCTCGCCAGCGAGACAGTGTTGGCTATCTCGCCAGCGAGACAGTGTTGGCTGTCTCGCCAGCGAGACAGTGTTGGCTGTCTCGCCAGCGAGACAGTGTTTGCTGTCTCGCCAGCAAGACAGCATTTAAATGGTCAATAAACACCTCAATAACTGCCCTACACGTGTCCATTAACCGCCAATGGACGTGGGAAATAACGTGGGCGAAAATCACGTGAATAACTGCCAAAATAACGGAGTTTAAAACGTGGGGAGGCAGTTACAGCAAAACTACCAAGAATATTCATTTTGCGCGACAGTATTTTACTATCTCGCTGGGCGAGACAGTAAATTTACTGTCTCGCAGGGCGAGACAGCAAATGCTGTCTCGACCAGCGAGACAGTAAAACACTGTCGCGCTGTACTGATTTGTTGTTTGTTGAGTTTTTGACAGTTGCAGACCCCTGAGGCTATAAATACCCCCTAGGGTCACTTCTGACGGGGATCGAGCATTTGTTAGAGCATTCCAGAGCAGAGAGAGCAGAGATTTCAGTGTTTCATGTGATTCCTTGACATTCGAGCCTCGACTTGAGTTCAAGAAGAACGACTATCTTACTTCGATAAGATATCGTTTCCAATTCTCACTTCGATAACGAAGGAAGAATTATAAACCTCCCTCACGATCTGTGAATCGGTGGTCAACGAGCCAAAGCACTCACGGCACAGGCAAAGTCCCACCAAAAACAATAGTCGATAAACAGCTATTGTGTTATTTTCTCAGAAGTTGTAATTTCTTGTTTTGTTGTAAAGAGGTCTTATAAAAAGACTATTTCTGTGAATTTTATTGTAATCAAAAGAAGAGACAATGAATTCAACAACAATCCCAACTTTTGCTGAAAACAAACTGGCGACCACAGTGGGAGCCAGCGGCTTCGCTGCCGAAGCCGCCGTGTCGCAGCCGATAAAGATCGTCATCAGCGAGGAGATCGAATACGAATTCGATCAGGCAAAATTCGAGGAATACTTATCATCCTCACCTTCAAAATCGCCCTCCCCGCGCAAGTGCAAGAAGACTTCCTCTCCCAGGAAAACTTTCAAGTCTGCAACGCCAATGAAGGCCGCAGATGAAAACTCTCTCCCGATCGTTGCTAAGGAACCTGTCCGCAACGTTTCTGCTACAAGTGACTCCGTACCAATTAAGGAGTCTTTGATGAATAGCTCACCGGTGCTGACGAAGAGGGCTCGTCAGAGACAACGCCAGCGCCGTGCTCGACAACTGGCCAAGGCCATGCAACAAACCGACGGGGTCCATTACTATGCGGACCTAGAGTCGAGAAAACAGAAAATGAATCAATTGCCCCAACGGCAAAGTAATCACATTTCTGCTCAACTTACGACGGAGGAATGGACCCTAGTCAAAAGGGGTCGTTCAACCCTGAAGGAACGGATATAGAGGCGAAAGGAAAAGGCCGACCGCGCTCGTGCTCTCCGCCAACAAGCGCAAGGAACTAAAAAGGAGTTGGTGTCGGAAAAGCCGCCCAAGAACCGCAAAGTTTGGATACCAAAGACGCCGCAAGCATCTGTTCCGAGCCCGTCTACTGCATCAACCGTAAAACCCAGGGTTAACCCAGATTTATCTAAGTTCAAAATCACCATGGCAGATCGCCTTGGTCCCTCGGTCGACGATCGAGGCAAAAAACCAGTTGAAGAAAATTCAAGTCAAGCAAACAAACCCTTGGTGGTTTCCTACACAGGGGGTCGTAAACACCCTCCTGTCAGAACTAATTCGGTCCAAGACAAGAGGATATCAGTTCATGATCGTCTAGGACCCGTGAAGACTCCACTTCCGCAAGGGGGTGTATTTAAAAACTTAACTTTGGATCGCTCAGAAACGACAAATAATCGTCCTGTGCATGTTAACAAGGCTCATAAACCAAAGATAGGTTGCTCAAATCACGGTAGTGATGAGCTGTACTATCGAAACAGTAATTCAAGAAAAAGGATTGTCCGGGAAGATGAGTCTCATTGTGCATGCGAGAGACTCATCAAAGCGGTATTGACAGAATGCGGTTGCTCACAAACTCCAAAACGAGTTTCCGTATTCCAAAGACTTTCAACTGAAACGTCAAATCCCAAAGTGAGACGTTTCAATCAGAGAAAGCCTGCAAGACGGCAGGATGAATTCCCTGAGGTCACTATTAACATGACCGGCAGAGGAAAACAACAGTTAGTCAACCCAGACCCTGATTTCTCTTCAGAAGGAAGAGTTGAGCGGGGTCTTTCTAAAAGAATGGAGCGGTTACGACGGAGGGCCAACCGACGCCGAGACTACAAGAGGATGCACGAAGGTTTATCATCGGAAGACGAATTGTCAGATACTTGTTCTGCGATCGCTTCAGACGATACCGCGTCCAGTGTGGGGCGAGCAAGGGAATCCTTCGCGATCACGCCAGACCAATTGGCTCAGATACTGCAAGAAGCGTTGGCCAAACAACGCGAAGAGATCAGAGCCGAAATCAAAACGGAGATGGAGTTGACGATGCAACAAGTACGAGACTTGCAGGCTCAGCAACATCAGCCGGAATCAAGCCATAAGGCAGAATCCAGTAAACGCAATGCCAAACCAGTACATATTGCTGAGGATGATGACAAAGAAGACGAGACCATCTTTGATGATCCTCCTCCTGATAAAGACAGTTCTAGAGACGGTCCGGCGAAGTCAACTACTCAGATTTACTTGAAAAAGAGTGAGGAAGAAGACAAGAAAATGCAAGACCTCGAGAGTAAAGTCAACGCCTTGATGACGGCTCAAGAAGTGAAGAAAACGGGCATTCCATACCCGTATCCGAGGGAGTGGGATTTGATTCCTTATCCCCCAAAATTTAATTTGATTAACTTTACTCCTTTTGATGGCAGGGGTTCACCAACTCAGCACTTGATCTATTTCAAGTCACATCTCGGCGCAATATCAGGAAATGAAGCCCTGATGGTTCGGTCATTCGTAGGAACCCTCCGTGGGTCAGCCTTCGATTGGTACCGACGCCTGAAACCTGGAAGCATCAATAGCTAGGGAGATATGGAAGAACTGTTTCTCACTAACTTTTTCGACGATGACACAGAAGTTTCCATTGGTTCGTTGTTGGACGAGAAGCAGAAGAACGGGGAGTCGGTCGACGTGTTTGTCAAACGATTCCGGAACAAAGCGGTGAACTGCAGAGATCCACTCACCGAAGAATTCATCCTACAGACATGTCACAACAACTTGTCTTTGGATGTGCTGGAGATAATGGGGGTTGTACCCTCTAAGACCTTGAAGGAGTTGAAGGTCAGAGGTGAGCAAGCTGAACGGTTTCTCAAGAGGAGGAATTTGGAGAGAGGTCAGCCACCAAATAATAATCAAAATCAGAAGCAGAACTTCAATCCTCGAGGCAGAGGAAGAGGGTCGGGACCCGCTGTCGATGCGCATCAAACGTCACAGCAGCCGCCACAACCGCAACAGTCGTCGTTCCAATTGGCACCGAATCAGAGTCAACAACCACAGAAGCAATTTAAGCCATCGGAACCCAGATTCCCGAAGGAGTATTCGTTTAAAGACGATGAGGTCCCAGTTATCTTTAAATACCTGCTGGATAATAATAAGATCAAACTTCCACCGGTCACAAACCAAGAAGAAGCAAAGAAGGTTAATGACCCGAAATACTGTGCGTATCACAGGAGGGTCCACCATCCCACTAAGGCGTGTTATGTCTTGAAGGACAAAATACAAACCTTAATCGATGTGAGTATTGTGACACCAAAGCCGAAGGAGAAGAAGGTGGGCGCGAATGCGGTCTCTATTAGCTTCGGATCAGCTCCCTTATCCTGGTTTCAAGCCGAGCCAGTGCCAGAGGTAAAGATGCAAACTATCAATGATGATCCTCATGGACAGCGCCAAAAAGGGTTAGTATCACATACGGCCCCTAACGGCGAAATCCTGTGGGTTCATCCGGATCTGCTCGAAGATGAACAGTGGACGACATCCACGTCAAAGAAGAAATCAAAGGGCAAAGGAAAAGAGAAGTCCTGTTACGGAGCCTCGGCGATTCCAGAGAGAGACGACGAGGAAATAGCAGCTCTACCACTTTCTGATGAAGAGCAGGAAGTCTTCGCGACAAGGGGTGGAAATGAATACCATTATCAGTATCCTGAAGCTCCTAATCCTAACGGTAAAACTCTGGCAGAACTGGGGGTGGATACGACCCCACCCGTGGCAACCAAGAAACCTCAGAAAGTTGTAAAGCAGAAAGAAAAAGAACCTCAACCCAAAGAAGTTCAAATTCCGAAGCAGTCTCGTTTCAATAAACCAATTGGACGAGACAAACCGGAAAGTTCAAATGCTCCATACCGTTTCGACGTTATGACTCAGTTAGCCAATATCCCAGCAAGGATCACACTATACGAGTTATTGCGCCTTTCAAAAGAAACCAGGATAGCATTGCAAGAAGCCTTGGCTGATTCTGAGGTATTCCTCACTCAGATCAAACCAACTCCTGAAGAGCCAGAGTCGTCGGTGCAACATTGCAATCTGGCAGCCACCAAATTCCCTTGCATCGCTTTCACAAAAGAAGATATGCAAGTCAGGAATTCAAAGCATGATAGGCCGTTATATTTCACAGGATATATCGGTTCGAGCATGGTCAACCAGATTCAAGTTGATCCGGGTTCCGCTGTAAGCATCATGCCACTTCGGTTGATGTACCACCTCGGAATTCCCGCCAGCAAGTTAGCCTCAACGGGAACTGTTATTTATGGATTCAACACTAGCGGATCAAGACCGTTAGGAAAAATCCGGGTGAAGTGTCAACTCGGAGATCTGAAGTCTGAAGTCACCTGCTATGTGATCGATGCAGAGACTTCCTATAACTTGCTGTTGGGTCGTCCATGGATCCACGGTAATCTTATAGTTCCCTCCACCCTCCATCAGTGTTTGAAATATGTCGACACTAATGAGGAGGTTAAGACGGTGGTCGCGGATAAGCAACCATTCAAGGGGTTAGAAAACTATTTTACTGACTCCCTTCTATATGGTGCTGAGTCCAAAACTGAACCATCGGCCCATGGCACGGACAGCGGAGATGAAGCTGATACCGAAGCCGGGCTCGATTATAGTGAAGGTCTTGTATTAAATGACATTGAACCTCTTGTAATCGATCTTGACGGTGATGAATCGTCGGACGAAAGTTATAACTGGCAACTTGCCGATAAAATAATAAAGAATGATTTAGAGTATTCGCCTTGTCTTAATGATGTAATACAGGAATTGTATGATAATCCTAATCTACACATGCCAATTCGTTCGTCCTGCACGGCGACGAAATATCTGCAAAATTCAGCCGGGACGATAGTGATCCTACCTGCAAAGACAGGGGGTGAGAAAGAAATAATCTTTGGGAAAGGGAATCCATCCCCAGCTCCTAATCTTTTCTTGGGTAGTAGCTCAGATGAAGAAAAGCCAGGACAGCATTTCTCTCGGTATAGTTGGTAAGCTAATGATTACATGGAGAGACAAGGTTATGACCTCTCGCTTGGTGAAGGTCTTCATTTTGGTCAAGGAGTTAGGGTGCCACCCCGTTCTACTTATGTACCAAAAGGAAAACCATATAATCATTATAGTCATAATAGAGGTCTAGGTTATGCTTCGTCATCTGAAAACGAAGATTGCCAACAGATCATTAGCCAATTGATAAATGGAAGCGGGCATTCATCTGATACTTCAATGTGGGACTCTGACACGAGCATCGGAGAGAGATTCAAAGCACTGATGTCAAATATGGTGACAGTTGATCCTTCCACAATTGAAGAAGACGACCAGTTGCCTATTTGGGAAGATCCCTGGATGCATTACATGAATATCCAATACGGAGATCGATTCGAACAAAGAGAACCTCCTACTGAGGATAAAGTGGTCCAAGTTAATATGGGTGACGAAGTTAATCCGAAACCTATATTTATCAGCGGTGATCTTCCACCAGATGAGAAAGAGGAACTAATCGCCATCATCAGAGAGTATATCGACGTTTTCGCTTGGAACTACGAAGATATGCCAGGACTCGATCCAAATGTAGCCATGCATACCCTGAACATAAAATCAGATGCTAAACCTGTCAAGCAACAGCAAAGACGGTTTCGTCCACAAATTATGGAGGCAATAGAAACTGAAGTCAAAAAACTGATCGATTCAGGTTTTGTCAGAGAAGAACAACATCCTGAATGGTTAGCTAACATTGTTCCAGTTCTTAAAAAGAACGGAAAGATCAGAATCTGTATTGATTTCAGAGATCTGAATGCCGCCTGCCCTAAAGACGATTTTCCTCTGCCTATTACGGATGTCATCATTGACAATACATGCGGGTTTGAGAGAATGTCATTTATGGATGGATTCTCGGGATATAATCAGATCAAAATGCATCCGGATGATGAAAATCATACAGCTTTTAGAACACCCCTCGGTGTATTCTGTTATACTGTTATGCCGTTCGGACTGAAGAACACCGGCGCCACATACCAACGAGCGATGACGAAGATCTTTCAAGAACACCTTCGGAAGACTGTCGAATGCTACGTTGATGACCTGGTCGTGAAGAGTCGTGATAAGAATGACCATATTAAAGATTTGAAGACGATGTTCGATCTTATGAGAAGTCATCAGCTAAAAATGAACCCGACTAAATCCTTTCTTGGAATGTCGAGCGGTAAATTTCTCGGATTCGTCGTCACCACAAAAGGTATTCATATTGATCCCGACAAAGTGAAGGCGATAAATGAGCTACAACCCCCGAGAAATCTTAAAGAACTCAGAGGATTGCAGGGTCGATTGGCATATATCCGTCGGTTTATCTCAAACCTATCGGGAAAATGTCAACCGTTTTCTAAACTTGCAAAGAAAGGCGTGTCCTTCATTTGGGATGAAGCATGCCAAAAGGCGTTCGAGGATATTAAAGCATATCTAGCGAACCCACCTATTCTCGTTGCACCGAAATCAGGCAAACCGTTTCTGATTTACGTCAAAGCGACGAGCCATTCGTTAAGTGCATTACTCGCACAAGACGATGATAACGGTCACGAGCAAGCAGTATATTACCTGAGTCGCACACTGGTAGGAGCTGAATCTCGTTATCCAATGATCGAGAAGGAATGTCTTGCATTGGTATTTGCTGTCCAGAAAATGCGACATTACTTAGTGGGGCAGACGATTTATGTCATCTCCAACATAAACCCTGTCCGCGTATTCATGACCCAGCCGGCGTCCATGAATTGGCGTTTAGCTAGATGGGCCTTACTCTTATCGCAATACGACTTGTACTTTAAGCAACAAAAATCGGTTAAAGGGCGAGCTATTTGCGATCTTCTAGCAGAAAATCCTACGAAGGATATAGTCGAATTATACGACGATCTGCCAGATGAAACTCATGAAGTCAATACTACTTCACATCAGCAAGTGTGGCAGTTATACTTCGACGGGGCTTCTCGCGCAACCAATGTGGCAAGCGCACCCGGATGTTCTAAAATCTCCTCAGGAGTGGGGGTCGTTTTAGTTTCCCCGGAAAAGCATGTTTTGCCTAGAGCATACTCGTTAACCGGACCATGTTCTAATAATGTGGCCGAGTACAACACGTTAATAATTAGACTCAATTTTGCCAAAGAGCTGGGGGTCGAATACCTTGAAGCTTTTGGGGATTCTCAACTAGTGATTAATCAAATTCGAGGAGAGTATGAAGTCAGAAGTCCAAACCTGATTCCATACCATCAGGTGTCCATTGAGATGGCAAACTCGTTTGAAGGATTTTTCATCGAGTACGTTCCACGTCTCCAAAACGCGTATGCAGACGCATTGGCGGCATTGTCAGTATCATTGGCTCAACCTCCCGAAACAGAGCAATTGATTACAGTAAGGACTCACCAACTCATCGTTCCAATCTACGACTCGGATGTTAAAGAAGCATACTCAACAGCAGTTGAACCCGAAGTTCGAGATTGGCGCTTTCCCATTATCGACTACGTCCTACATGGTATATTACCTGAAGATGTAAGAGAAAGGGAATCGATTCAGCGAAGAGCACCGAGATTTTACTACAACGCCACAGCACAAATGTTGTATCGACGATCGTACGACGGTCTTTTACTCCGTTGCTTATCCGGCAAAGAAGCGGCACAAGCACTCAAAGAGGCGCATAATGGAATATGCGGTGCGCATCAGCCCGGTCCTAAGCTCTGTGATCGACTTAGAAGAATCGGGTATTATTGGCCAACTATGGTAAAGGATGCAGTTGACTACGCACGACGATGTGAAGTGTGTCAGTTACATGCAAATTATATGCACCAGCCTCCCGAGTATTTACACCCATCGGCGACGTCGTGGCCATTCGAAACTTGGGGTATGGATATCGTAGGTCCTATTTTTCCACCTTCGGTTAAAGGGGACCGCTTCATTTTGGCAATCACCGATTACTTCTCGAAATGGGTAGAAGCAGTTCCACTTAGAGAAGTAAAGACGAGTGATGTCATCAAGTTTATTAAACACCATGTCATATATCGGTACGGTGTTCCAAGGCGAATAGTACACGATAATGGCCCTCAATTCGTCAGTAACGCATTCATCAAGTTTTGCGGCAAATTCGGGATTAAGGATGTTTCATCAACCGCTTATAATCCCACAGCTAACGGATTGGCCGAAGCTTTTAACAAGACCATCATCAAAATCTTGGCAAAATTGGTGAAAACCAATAAACGAGATTGGGACGACAAACTCGGTGAAGCCTTATGGGCTTACCGTACAACTGTCCGTACGCCAACCGGAACAACACCATATGCCTTAACATATGGATGTGAAGCTGTTCTGCCACTAGAAATACAGATTCCTTCTCTCCGCATCGCTCTCACAACGGGAATGACGACGGAAGAACATCATCAGAAACGTCTCGAAGAATTAGAGATGTTAGATGAGAAGCGCTTGGAAGCTCAACAACAGATCGAGTTTTATCAAGCTAGAATTTCTCGGACTTTTGATAAAAGGGTCCGACGACGAAGTTTCAAAGAAGGAGATCTAGTTCTAGCCGTCCGAAGACCTATGATCCTCACTTCCAAGAAGAAAGGAAAATTTAAACCCAAATGGGAAGGACCGTTTGTAATAGAAACAGTCTATTCAAATGGTGCATACCGTCTGGTTACTCAAGACGGTAATAAATTGATGATGCCAATAAATGGGAAGTTCCTGAAAAAGTATTACCCATAATACGTTCAGGATAACCTATGTAAAACGGAAAGTTCCTAGAGAGTCCTATGCGGGATATTTCGGGATAATCCGTTATCAGTTGATTATCATGAATAAAAAAAATGATGATCATATGAATAAGATGTTTTTACTAATATCGTTGAGATGAGATTTAATGACAGTTAATCTTTCCTCACGAAACCTTGTAACACAATTATGGAAGGGGAGTCTCGATGACTTGTAATCCCACGCCATGAAACCCCCACCGATCAGATCAACCAAAGGTCATCGGTCGGTCGAATTCTTATGCTTAAAATCAAAGTTGCCCACTGAGTAGTTTGTACGAATCAACAAACTCATTGTTATTTGTACTCTATTCCTACTCGTCTTTCGGTCAAACCTTACTACAGTCAGGACCAAAGCCAAAATCCCCTCTCGATTCATTCCATGAATGAGAGGTCCACAAATCGAGTGATCAAACCTTTAAACAGTTAGGATCATCTCAAAACCCCCACTTGGTCAAACCTTCTTACAGTTAGAACCAAAGCCAAAGTCCCCTCTCGATTCGTTCCATGAACGAGAGGTCCACAAACTGAATAATCAAACCTTATGACAGTTAGGGTTATTCAAACCAATTCGGATTCTTTAAGTGGAGATCCCACTTTGAGTTTCCTTTGCATCAGGAGATAGAATATAAAATTCTTCCTCTCCGATTTTGGGTTTATCTCTACCAACAAACAAGAGACAAGGAAACGGAATATGAAATTATTCCTTTCCAATTCTGGGTTTATCTCTACCAACAAACAAGAGACCAGGAGATAGAATATAAAATTCTTCCTCTCCGATTCTGGGTTTATCTCTACCAACAAACAAGAGACAGGGAAATGGAATATGAAATTATTCCTTTCTAATTCTGGGTTTTTCTCTACCAACAAACAAGAGACTCTGAACTGGAATATCCAGGTCCTTCCTTCACAAGCTTAGATACGTTTTCATACAAAGAAAACATAATCTATCTACACTTTAAAATCCATGTCATTCACACATGGGGGATGTTATCTCTACCCCTTATTAGAGATAAGTCTACATCTAACACATGTAGCCTACACATTCAATGCTGTAGTTTAAAGTCTAAAAGAGTTTAATTCTTTTAGCCCAACGTTATATGTGAAACGGACTTAGATAATTCACATACTAGCCCGATTCAAACGGTATCGGTAAAGGCATATCAAATCCGTTGATGGCTGAGGATTTGCCAAAAATCCTATAAGTATTATGATTATTTATTCTAAACAAAAAATGAGTAATCATAATAAAATCTCAATGAGCAAAAGAGTTCATTATATTGATCGAAAATGGTCAAACAAAAAAAAAGTATACATGTTCTTCAATTACAAAAATTTATGCTGACGAATTTGATCTTCTAGTTTTGAAAGCTCTTTCTCGTAGGCTTGTTCAAGCTCAGCGGTCAGTTTAACTTTGAAGGCTTCTTCGTCAACACTCTGGAGTTTGGCGACCTCTTGTTCCTTCTCAGCAAGCCTCTTATCCTGGATGTCCAATTGTTGGAGCAGGTTTTCTTCAATTTGAGTTGTCTTCGTCAACTCAGATTCTATAACTACACGAGCTTCCTTGGCGTTTGCAAGTTGTTCCTCCAGGCGGTTTATCTCAGCTTGATTCAACTCTAAATCCCGCTGTAGATCGACCTTAACTTGTATTCTCTTGGCGACATGCACTCTGAGCCGATGACTATGGGCTCTTAGCTTTTGAAGTTCGGAGTTAGCAGATTTTTAGGAATCGCGCCATGCTTGCAACTTGAAGTCTATATGAGAAGCGATGTAGGAGGGTACGCCTTTAATGCGAAGATCCTTCAGGAGTTCAACATGTTGCTTTAGCTCGACTAAATAAACGTTGATCGAATCGGCTAAGTCGTTATATCCTTCATCTCGGATGCCCGACATATAACGATCAAACGGTTTCTTAAAAATCTCAAAATGTGAGCCTTTTGAAATAATGCGATCGACCATAGAGTTCCAAAAATGGACGAAGCCAAGAAGATCAGAGCAAATGGCTGCTTTTTCAGGATCCTCGTCAGCCAATAACTCTTGAATGCGGGCTGATAATGAGATAGAAGAAGCTGCGACAAGGGCAAATAAGTCAGTACAAGATATATGTGTGTACACATGATAGCAATTTGGAGTATACTAAGTTTAACGGAAGAACCTTCAACATGACCCTGCGTGTCCACTGGGGGTAGTCTGGTCTCCTGAATAGTCGAAGCTGATTCAAGAATAGCAGCTTTTGATGCACCAGCTACGTCAGAAGATTCTGTAATTTCGACCTCAGAAAGTTTTGGGTTTAAGTCAAGAGGTTTCTCAGGAGAAGATTCTACAAACAAGAAGATCACAATAAGCATAATGGAGTGTTAAACAGAAATTTGAGACGAAAGACGGGTAAAACTCACCAATTCCTGGTATAACATCAGCCGATGTACCAACTTCTTTAGTTAGTCTCGCTTTTGTGGCAACTGGACTGATTTGAGGGGTAACACTGACCTCTATCATCATGGGATCTGCAGGAGTAGTAGGTTGGGATTCAGGAATATATGATTAAAAGCCAACTTCGATTCCTGCCCATGATGATAGATCACTACCCCCAGGTTGATCATGAGATCCAGCGATTATAGCTGTATCAGTTCCGACGACTGGTCCTATAATTCGAACATTTACACGATTAATCAAGGGAGAAAATATATGATGAAGAGTTTACAGAACAGAAGCCTTACTCTCAGAAGGACCCGCTTCTGTTAAACCAACGCCAACCGTTGATTCTGTGGCTGCACCAGTGGCTTTCCCCGATAACAAATCGGAGATTCGCTGATGGTCATCTTCTGAGATGTCCATATTAAAGTCGAAATCAGTAAAATCATCGACTTTAGGGATATGGGTAGTCTCTCCTTCGGGTGGTGCATCCATTATGACATCTACAGGAGGCGTTGAGTCATAAATAACATGTGAATTCAGATGAATTTGCTCAAGACGAAGATTAATTTTACCTTTGTTCGTTGGGACGAGTGCAGGAGTTTCGCTACTTGCACCCACTTCTTTTAGTTTAACTAAAAGAATACAAAGCGCACAAGTTGTTAGAAGAGGTACACATCCCGACTCATTCATTTCTTAGAATTCTCGTCTGAACGGGGAGAGGTCAATACCTGAGTCTTGAGCCGATGAGTCGATGTCTGAAGGCAGTAGAACGTTAGTTGTTTCATCCTTCAGAGCATCCTGCATCTGTTGAACAAAACTGGGCTCCTCAGCTTCCATACCGCCGGGAGAAGTAGCCTCAGCTCGATATTCTCCTTCTTCTTGACTCCCTACAGAAGTCGAGTATAGAGTGAGTTTAAACGATAAGAAGTCTGAGAATAATAAGAAACAAATTATTACCTTGTTCTTCTGAAGAAATGCTACGGGCGGATGTTTCCTCTAGAGCGGGAAGACGAACGCGCGGCTTGGAGGCGGATTTCTTCTGTCTTTTCAACGGACGCGCCTCATCCCCGACTACAGACCCCTCATGACGATGCTTGGTACGTAATTTAGTTATGGGAGGGATCTGGGTTTGAGCTTGAGTGGAAGGTCGTGATCTTTGTCGACGAGCAAGAGGCACTTCATCCTCTTCATCTCCTTCATCCTCGCTAAGGACTTCCACTGTCATCTTGTTCGGGTAAGTCATAACGACTCTTTCTTTTCTTTTTCTCGGAGCATCTGGTGGTTGAGCAGGTACAGCAGATGGACGCACAAGTCCTCTCTCGAAGAAAGAATCGGGGAGACCAGCTCTTTCGTCAGAACTTGAGCCAGTCTCACCCGCCTCCTCGAAAGTCTCTGTCTTCTCGGAGTCGAATTCTTCTTCACTACCAGCCGAGCGAGCCGGTTCTTTTCCCTTCCTCGACGATTCAGCGGCCTCTTTCTTTTGAGATGAAGTCCTAACTTCACGTGTCGTTCTGCTTGAGCGCCGCGGGACTATCTCTTCTTCTGGTACCGGCATGCTTCGGTATGGAGTGACAGTATTGGCGGCCATCAGCCACTTGCAATACAAGAAGGTCATCCGTAGAGGCGGCGATTCTAAAGGGAGATCGAACTCAGCGCCCGTACAGCCAGCAATACTCCAAAACCAGGCTCTCGCGCCATCAATGAGTCCCCCTCGGAAATTTAGGTGACGATTCGGGTTGCCGATGTATATCTGGTCGTAGCCGAATTGACGAGCAAATCGGCATGGAAGGTATGGTTCGATAAGACAAACGTCTCTTACCCGAAATAACAAGTAACCGGGTCGAATGTTCATCAACCATCTGAAGCATCCAATATCTAAAACGGTACGATTCTGTCTTGGATCTTCAGTATCCAATAAAGTAGTATTGTAGGTACCAGAGAACCAAGGGAAGCAGGGGAAGAATTCCCAACACTTATGAATTTTGAACTGCCTTGATATGTCCGGCTCTCGATGTTTGATCCATTTGCAAGCTTCAAGATTCTGCAACAGGGGAAGGCTGGGATCTACCACCCTAGGAGCTTCCATTAAATCTGGCCGGTGAAGTAATAACCAGGCCATTAGATAAGTATATGGCAGCTCCAGTTCGGAACTGATAGGCTGGCGGAGGGTTTCTTCTTCTCCAGAGTAAACACAGTGATTAACTGTCGTAATCCACTGTGAATGGCAGCCACCATAGCAGGAAGCAAGGATAATTTGCAACCTGTAGCTAACTAAACGGCTGGATACAATACTTCTATCGGCATCATATCAGAGGACTGGTGGGGAACCACACATCTCTTTAGCCACAAGGCCAGGAAACCAGCCAGCAGAGCAGTAGAGCTAATCGGAACACCGGCCTGCCACAAATAAGAACGGAATTTTGTCCCATGCGGAAACCCATCTTCTGAATGAGAGGTGTAAGTCTGGGCGTTTGTTTTCTCCAACAGCCGATTGATTTCACTTGGGCTTATAGGAGACAAGCCGCATACATCTTTAGAGCGGTCTTCCAGGTTCTTAAACAGATAATCGGCGAATTGTTTTAAGCTGACTTGAGGAGACTTCCTCCTTGCTTTGGGGTCCATCTCGGCCGTAGCTATGTGATAATGACAGGTCAATTCCCATAGAACGTCATGAGTCACAGCTGACCGATCCTTTATCTTGTTCAGTTGATTGGTGGTCGGGAAGAACTCTTGATATGGGACGTCGCCCATTGGTAAACCAGACACCTGCATCATTTCATGCAGTGGTAGTCTGAGCTCCCCGTTCTGGGTAAAGAATGTATTAGTGTCCGGGTTGTAAATCTCGAACAAACAGAGAAAATGACCCACACTAATCTGCAGACCACTCATGGTAGCACGAATCGGGATCGCCAACCCTAAATCGTTTAACTCTCGCTCCCAACGTGTCAACGCATAACGGGTCATTCTGGTCCACCACCATTTCTCTCCGAAATAATGTACCCATCCATAACATCTGAAACTCTCTCGGGGTAATATTTTGCCCGCTGCTGCTAACCGGTTCTTCACGCTATTGGCTTGCACTGTCTTTTCATTCTGAGGGATGTTGTCTTGTCCTAAGACACCTGGATGAAGCCCTCGTATCGAAGCTCTCTCACTTGAACCTGGGGTGGCTTCCTTCCCTATAAAACCACAATGAATGCTTTCGTGGTTTTCAGTCAATCTCTAGAACATCTCACGGTTAACTGACAAATTCTTGAATTTCAACAGTGAGTGATCCCGAGGAATCAAAGGTAAATATAAGAATGACGACCCGCTTTGATGTAACCATTGTGCGGGCTTGCAGAATGCGACCTCCGGATCTTTCATAGAGTCACCAAACAAAAAATCCGGCTTCCTTATGTACTTGTTATCATCTCGTTCTGAAATCAAAGGAGTGTCCGTGATTATTCGTCGCAGAATACGACGACTACCTCGCTGAATCAATTCTCGAGCCCCTTCACTATAATCTGATTTAAATTGGGGAGCAGACTCTATTAAGGGTAATCCCTCATAAAGAGAGTGAGTAATGTTACTCTGACCCGTGACAGCATCAGCAGGAATAGCAGTAGGAGGAAAGTGGACTGATTAAGAAAACATACATATAAAGGGTGTAAGAATATTCCTAAAATTACAGAAGAAGCGGTATATCTTACTCTATAAGATATAATCGCTATCTCATAATAGGTGTGACGATTTTCCATCAATCACATGTATAAAAGAGATATGCGTTACTATGCACGAGCATTATAACGGCATATCAAAACCTTTTAACACATGTGGGATGATATGAAATCGCCCCTGCATGTTCTGAAGTGTGTTTTGTCTATGCAAAACGAGCACTTTTAAGCGTCGATCCCCTCAAAGGAGGATGCCGGCTCTTCTCGAAAGCATCTCAAAGGATACAATCGAGGATCTGCATACAAACACTGAT
>BQKN01045769.1:40330-59200 GCA_022839385.1 Asparagus kiusianus
GCTGTCTCGCCAGCGAGACAGTGTTTGCTGTCTCGCCAGCGAGACAGCGTTTAAATGGTCAATAAACACCTCAATAACTGCCCTACACGTGTCCATTAACCGCCAATGGACGTGGGAAATAACGTGGGCGAAAATCACGTGAATAACTGCCAAAATAACGGAGTTTGAAACGTGGGGAGGCAGTTACAGCAAAACTGCCAAGAATATTCATTTTGCGCGACAGTATTTTACTGTCTCGCTGGGCGAGACAGTAAATTTACTGTCTCGCAGGGCGAGACAGCAAACGCTGTCTCGACCAGCGAGACAGTAAAACACTGTCGCGCTGTACTGATTTGCTGTTTGTTGAGTTTTTGACAGTTGCAGACCCATGAGGCTATAAATACCCCCCTAGGGTCACTTCTGACGGGGATCGAGCATTTGTTAGAGCATTCCAGAGCAGAGAGAGCAGAGATTTCAGTGTTTCGTGTGATTCCTTGACATTCGAGCCTCGACTTGAGTTCAAGAAGAACGACTATCTTACTTCGATAAGATATCGTTTCCAATTCTCACTTCGATAATGAAAGAAGAATTATAAACCTCCCTCACGATCTGTGAATCGGTGGTCAACGAGCCAAAGCACTCACGGCACAGGCAAAGTCCCACCAAAAACAATAGTCGATAAACAGCTATTGTGTTATTTTCTCAGAAGTTATAATTTCTTGTTTTGTTATAAAGAGGTCTTATAAAAAGACTATTTCTGTGAATTTTATTGTAATCAAAAGAAGATACAATGAATTCAACAACAATCCCAACTTTTGCTGAAAACAGATATCCTAATAATCTGATCAACACTCGCTACCTGCCGAGAGTCAAAAGTAACATACCTGCTCAGAACAAAATCAGAGTCTCTCAACTGATAACCAAACGAGCATCTGAATCCCAAACGTGCAATCGGATCAAATCTCACATCCTCTATGTGACCAAATGCTGGGCAACCTAACATCTGAAGCAACCCAAAATCTAAAGTAGCTCTACCTGATCTAAAATCTATAAACACAGTAGTTGGCAACCTATGAACAAGATGACCTAAATATATCGAAGCCCAAACACCAAAATCAATGCTTGACATCAAACACCGATCCTCCTCTAGCAAGGAACAGCTCACTAAATCTACCAACTCATTTCATTGCCCTAATGTTTCCCCTCTAATGAAGTATCTCCAACTACCGTGAGCTCAGCACAAACGCCTAAAAGAACCCCTACCTAAAATAGAACGACGGGTTACCTTTCTTCCAACACACTTCCTCCAACTATTATTGACTTCTAGGACTTCACACCAACGGTACTTGGTTGCAACCCACTAATACCTAGAATAGTCACCAACACAGGAAACTACATACCTATTACCTCCCAATAATGTCCCTTGGAAGGCCGCTAAATACCTGAATGAACACCTCATAGAAGACCCCTCGATCGATGGATAAAAGTGCCAAACTCCACCTCGGTCTTCTCGCTCATTCCAATGTGTTCATAGGACTTCAAACTGTAGGTCAAATCACTCCTCAACAAACAATGCATGATACCTATAACCAAATATCCCAGCCTCAACAAACGCCACAATCTGGTCAAATCCAAAGAAGTCATCAACTCATCACCAATCACCGTGCTACCAATCAAATGATACAAATTTCTCTTTCTGACGCCCTTCATCACAATCATGGACCCTAATGTGACCTTTAAACGTGCATCCACCAAGGTCACCCTATAGCCTATTGCCTCCAAAACTCCAATTAAAATAATGTTCTTCTTCACCTGAGGAACAAACCTCACTTTATCTAACTCCCGAATCACCCCGTCACTCATCCGAATACGAAAGGTACCAACATCACTAATAGAGCATGCATGTCCATTACTTATGAGCACAACATCCCCTCTTTCTAACTCCTAAAGCTAGAGAACCAATCCCTTCTAGGATAAATGTGATAAGAAGTACCCGAATCCAACATCTACTCTATAGAATTGGCAACACAAACTGACGGTAGTGCAGATAACGAAAAGCCTAAGAATCCGAATCTAAATTGTTATCACTAGACTTGACAACATTCACCTCTGAAGTTTGTACAGCTTTCTCCTTATTCTTCCCAGCTCGATTTAACTTTAGGCATTCGGCTTTCCAATGTCCATCCTCTTTACAAAAGTCACACTGATTTTTTTACGAACTGCAAAGTGTGCACCTCTAGACTGTGACCTCCTACTACGGTTTAGACCACGGCCTTGAACTGCTAATGCATCTCCTGATGCCTTCTCAGAGGATTCGTTAACACTCTTCCTTAACTCATAATTCACCAGCACTGAGATCACCTCCTTGTAATTAACTATCATTCTTTCATTAATCATAGTGAGAACAAAGTACCATAATCATCCTCGGGCAACAAACACAAAAATAGCATCACATTGTCTTTATCCTCAACCAAATATCCATATTAGCCATATCCGAAAGCAGCTTTGTGAAGTTGTTAACATGCTCCCTAATGGAAAATCCCATCTTCATCTTGAACAGGTAAAACCTCTTCTTCAAGTGAAGCCAGTTCTAAATGCTCTTAGTAAGTTACTTCTCATTGAGCGTTTCTCACAATTTTTTCACCGACGTCTTGTTCATCACATCATAAATAAGATCTGGCATCAAGCATGACCGAATAACTCCACAAGCCCTACTGTTCAACTTTTTCCAAACATTGTCCTCTATATCATTAGGTTTCTCTTGTAACTCAAGAGTCTCCTCTATATTTTGTGTGTCCAATGTATCCATCACCTGGCATATCCACAAACCAAAATTGATCTTGTCGTCGAACTTCGGAATATCAATCTTTATATTATTGATGCTCTGACTCTATATCACATTCGTAAGATACGATCCTGATGTGCTTGCTTCTCTCATATTGTTGATCTAACTCTTCAAATGAGAATCCTATAGGGAATCGTCCAAAACGAACCTCAATTCGAACCCGAAGCTTTGATACCACATGTTGCGCGCAGCGAAAATTTCGACAGCACTTCTGGTGCACAACAAGAGAGTAAGATCTCAACTAAATCCCTGTTTTACAAAGAAAATAAAAATCAAAAGTGATATATCTTAACAAAGTGGGATATACACTCTTTCTCTCATCAGTTCTAGGACTGACTTGTCGAGAGAAGCTAAATAAGCTATTACAAAACACAGCAAGACAAACAAATTTTACGTGGTTCAGTAAATTTCCTACGTCCACGGGGAAAGGAGGGGGAGATCTACTATTAGAGAGAAAGAGAATACAAATAGGGTTTATAATCACACAATGTCTCACAAATTAAACCCTTAAACAATCTCTCAATTTCTCCATCGAAACAGCCGCCTAAGCCTCTACTGGTTCCCCTCTGCACTTTTGCATTTTTCTTCAGCAAGCCCAGCCGAAAAGTATCTGCTTTTCCCCCTTGCTTGCACACATAAAACCCTAGGAAAATTCCAATTTATAGTAGAAAAATCCAGGCTGAAAAATCAAACTCGATGCCCGCTAACCGCACTCAAAAACCCGCTGGAAGTGCATGTGGGTGGGCCCCGCCGAATTGCTTCTCCCGCTTGCCTCCGCATGCTTGCTCGCGTGGGACCTGCTCACGTGGGACCACCGTTCACATTTTAGTCGATCCATGTTGAGACATATCATGTTATTTTAGACTACAGATGTATTTTAGTTTATTCTAGTTAGGACATGATTTTATTTATGAGATATATCATTCTGTATCATGTCTATAGTATTTCTTTCCCTTATTTGCCTGTTTTGTACATTCACTTATATTTGTTTCCACTAGAGGATATTACTGTGATTGGTGAAACATATTGTTACACAGTGAAGGTGCATGGCAGGTTTGACATCTTTGGGTTCATCTTAGACTGCAGCCATGCATGAAAACAGGGGCATCACACAGCAACTACCTATTGCAATATGCTCAGCCTTTGTAGTAGATAAGACTACACAGTTTTATTTCGTACTAGACCAAAATACTATAGAATATCCTAAAGATGTATTGTTTCACTGGTGCTCTTTCTATCGGTATGACACCTAGCACAATTACTAATAGAATATCCACCTAAATTAAAATAATTACACATAGCTAACCATAAATCAAATTTTTTGTTCCAATTAAATATCAAAAAAATTATTTTACAACTTTCAAATGTGATTATTTAGGATTGGCTTGAAACCTAGCACACAAATACATAGAAACCATAATATCTAAGTGAGAAGTAGTAAATATAAGAGACTATCAATAATTCCTCTGTACCTCTTTTTATCAATCGACACACCTATCTCATCCTTTGTGACCTTTGCCAAAGGACTCATAGGAGTTGAAGCAGATTTCAAACTATCCATACCAAAATATTTTAAAAGCTCTTTAACATATTATTCTTGTAAAATAAATAGTCCATATTTTATTTGCTTCACCTAAAACCCTAAAAAGTACTTTAGCTCTCCATTCATATACTTATCTCAAACTCTTCTTGCATCAACTTTTTACACTTATGATAAAGATCCTTATTAGTAACTCTAAATATAATGTGATCAATATATACTTGCACGATAATAATATTTTTACAGACAAATTGAACAAATAATGTATTATCTGCAAACCCTTTTTTAAAATTATGTTTAAGCAAATAAGAACTTAGAAGATTATACCAAGTTTGAGGTGCTTGTTTATGACCATATATAGATTTATCTAATTTATACACATGATCTGAAAAAGTATGGTCAATCAAACTAGAGAGTTGTTTTACATAGACTTCTTCCTTCAGGTACCCATATAGATATTTTCTACATAAATTCGATTGAGCTTAAAGCCTTTGTAATAAGAAAATGCAAGAAAAATCATGATGACTTAAAGTTTAGTAACCGGAGCAAAATTTCATTGAAATTGATCCATTCTATTTGATTGTAACCTTTAGCAACAAGTCTAGCCTTATTTCTCATGACATTATCCTTTTCGTCTAATTTATTTATAAAGATCCATTTAGTTTCCATCATAAGATGATTTTTAGATTAGTAACTAAATCTTAAACTTTATTTCTTGTAAACTGATTAAACTCTTCTTGCATAGCATCCAATTTTCACCATTTATTGCTTCATTCACATTCTTTGGTTCAATATTAGATATAAAATTCATATATGCACTTAATTCACCTAGAAGAAATTAGAATTTTTACCTTCACCTACCTTTGTGGTTGTCGTTGGGCAATAATAATCATTTACACAAGTAGGTGATTGATGATTTCTTTATAGATGGTCTGAAACTATTTGCTAATTTCTGATTTGGTAGGACCTTTTGTATCTTCTGAGTCTTCAATAATTGTATCTTTAATATTGTCCTTTGTTTCCTCACTCTTATCTTTTATCTCATCTTGTGCTTTCTCCTCACTTCCCTGCAAAGTCTTTTCTCATTCAACATGTTTATTTGGATTCATCACAATATAGTCATCTATTCTGTCTACTAAAATATTTAAAATGTGAGATACATCAAACTTAATATGGGTAGGCTCTTCAAGAATTTTAGTTCTTTTACTGTACACTCTATAATATTTACTACAAGTAAAGTATCCCAAAACACACACTCATCAACTTTAGAATCAAATTTTCGTGATTGGTCCTTTGTGTTTAACGATAGCATTTATAACCAAAAATACAAAGATGTGAAACATTTGGAGATATTTAATAATAAAGCTCATAAGAAGTCTTATTTAAATTGGTTAAAGATAAGCTCTATTACTCACATAGCATGTTGTACTAACTGCCTCAACCTAAAAGTTTTTTGGCAACTTATACTTATTTCACATGGTTCTCGCCATTTCTTGTAAAGTACAAGTCGTCCTCTCAGAACCCAATTGTATTATAAGATTCAAGGAGAAGAATACTCATAAGTGACATCTTTGTTAACACAAAATTCTTTAAAAAGTTTATTTTTAAAATCTCCTTCATGATCATATTGTATAGTATGAATAAGGAGACCTTTTTTTTTCTAAACTCGTTTCAAAAAAATTTAAAAAAGTTAAAACATTTATTCTTTTTGGTTAGAAACATGACCCATGTTAATCTAGAGTAATCATCAACCACTAATAAATAGTAACTCATTCCTCTTAAACTTTGTCTTGACATCGGTCCAAGGAGATGTACGTAAAATAATTGCGAAGGTTTAGAAGTGCTTACCATATTCTTCAAACAATGAGAGGATTTTATGAATTTACCTTTCGTCCAAGCCTCACATAAGCTCTCACTTTTAAAACTAGTAATATGCAGACCTCTAACTAATTCTTTCTTTAAGAGTTTTTGTAATAAACATGTGCTTGCATGTCTAAGTCTGCTATGGAAAAGCTTACCATCCTCTTCTCCTGCAACCAGATATTTTATTGTGTCAGATCTAATGTCATTGAAGTTTAAAGTGTACAAATTAGTATATCTATTTCCTACAAACACAATCAAACCTTCTTTTGTATGAATAACTTTTCACATAGTAGATAAAAAAATAGACAAACCTTTGTCACAGAGTTGACTAATAGAAATAAGATTGTTCTTCAAACCATCAGTAAGCAAAATCTTAAGGATTTTAAAAGACTCATTACCTATATCACTAACTCTTATAATCTTACCTTTGACATTACTCCCAAAAGTTACATCTCCACCTTTTCCCTATCAAGAGTAAAAAACAGGTCTTTCTTACCTATCATATGTCCACCTTTCTTTTTATCAAGACTAAGAAACAAATCTTTCTTACCTGTCAAACGTCAGGAGCATCCTAAATCTAAATACCATGTACTCCCTTGTTTCTTGGATCTACACTAAACTTTCTTATCTGAATTTTTACTATCTGAATCTTTCACAATTTAGACATTAGCCATTAGATAATGACTTTTATCATTGGCATTTGAGTCATAATCTAAATCTTTTTCCACTCGAGAAATCATATGATGTTGCCTTGAAGATTTTGTTCTTTTCTTTGTAATCATTCTTGTTGAGGGGCATTCATTTCTATAATGTTCATGTCTTCTGCAACAGTGGCAAATAACTTCAAAATCTAAATCTTCATATTTAATTTTCCTTACCTTTGTGAAACTTTGATTCCATTTATTTTGAGTGAACTTTTGCCCATCTTTTGTCTTTAGGAATGATTTGAATTGTTTAACTACAAATCCCATCTCACTCTTATTATTAATATCAAAGTTTGAGCTTGATGCTTTCTTCTTATTGTATCAGAATTTTTCCTTTCAGGCATTAAGGGCTAACAACTTTTTTATGGAAACATCTTCAGAAGTATGTTCTCTCTCTCTTTTAATCAATCCTCATACGTGAAAAGATTATTTACAAGATCTACAAGAGTTAACAAAAAAATTATAATTCCTCATTACCTATCACCTTTGGATCTCAATCTCTAGATAAAGAACAAAGTGTTTTTTCTGTAGAGCACATTGTTATCATATTCCTTTCCTAAAGCTTTAGATTTATTCACGATATTGGTGAATCATATGAACATATCTTGAATACTCTCCGAGGGCTTGAACTTGAAATTTTCATATTTGTTGATGATCATTATGAGTTTTGCCTCATTTACCTGTGAATTTTCTTTGTGTGTAACCTCTAGTGTTTTTCAAATTTCTTGCACAGTAGTACAATTAGAAACACAATTAACCTCTTTAGCAGTTAAGGAAAAATAAACAACATTCATAGCTTTAGCATTCAAAGAATAAATCTTTCTATCCTAAGCGGTCCACTTATCACTAGGAGTAATAATGGTGACATCTTCTACAATGGTAGTGTGTTTGCTATAGCCATTTTGGACACTACTCTAAATGTTATAATTAGTGGACAACAAAAGACTATCATACGTACGATCCAATATGTGTAGTTTGTCCCATCAAAAAGTGGGGGTGGTTTATTGTGTGTCTCTCGAGAAAAACAAATGCATCGGTAAGACTAGACATATTGATACTTAATGATGTGTAACGACATTCTATACCACTTGTTGGAAATGAGATGCAAGCCTAGAGGAGAGGTGAATAGGTTTGCAATAGATTTTTGCTAAAATTTGCGGAAATAATATCAAAATAAAAGAAAAAGACTAAATTAAAAATAAATCAGAGAGCACATAAGATTCTAAAGTGGTTCGGATATAAATCCTATGTCAACTCTTCGTTCTCGAGAAGATGCCCCTTCACTATGATCAGAGTTCACCTAAATCACAACCCGATTCAGTATGCTTATAAAGACCGCACTCTGGAATCTACCTGAAACCAATTATCTACCTAACTCCTCATAGATGAATAATACCTAGCCTTCACTAGTCTCAACACTCAATTATCACCTGCTTGACTATATCGTAAAAACAAGATAAATCAAAATAACCAAAAATATATTAAGTGCAAATAAAAAAGAGTTTATAGTCCTTTTTAAGCAAATCATTCTTCGAAAGAATTAAAGCAAAGCTCGATGAAGAAGAGGTAATAATGTTGAATCCAAGAGCAGCTCTCCTTACTGAAATGATTTGAAGATATTGAGCACGACGAGAAAGAGCTTTTGATGAGGCTCTAGGGATTGTTTCACAAATCAAATTCACACAAACCCTAGAATAAAATCTCTTTCTTTTTCTCAATGCAAAAACCTCTCCAAAATGTGATCTCTTCCTATTTATGTATCCTTTGGCAATAAAGGAAAGTGATATAGGATCTTAGTAGAAGTTAGAGATGAAAGGGCAAACAAATAGTTGAGATTAAAATATTAAAACAGCCAAAATACATCGACACTATTGATAACTAAACATGATGATTGATGGTCCCCTATGCGCCATCAATAGTTACCATGTAATCCATTAATGACCTAAAATTTGATTACTGGAATTCATCAAATGTGCACTGTAGTCCATCAGTGGTATAGCTGACCATTGATGGTTCCTTATAGTTCATCAATGGCTCTGATTCCTATTTCTATTTTTTTTCCTATTGTGCATTGTAATCCATTGATTGACTCATGACTATCGATGGTATGTCCTCCTAACCATCGATCATGTGATGGCTGAAGTCAACATGAATGTTGATTTCTGCATCATTTTACCTTATATCTTTCGTATACTTGTTTATACCTAAACTATGTCATCTCAAATAATCGTTAGTAACAAATGATAGTTTGTTATTACTCAATCAAGAGATATTATATGAACTGTGTTCTAACAAAGAATGTTGATTCAACGCATATGTTTAAATGATGTAAGTATTTAACTAGAAAAGTTATTTGTAAAAACGTTCATTTGTATTTTTCTTTCATCTAATTACATATATATATATATATAAAATATTAATATATTATCATATTTGATCTCTCTTTGATCATTGTGTAAAGATGATTGTACTTTGTCCACTAACCCATCCACCCCCACCTCACCTCCCAGCCCGCCACCTACCCCCCAAAAGAAAAAAAATCCTGCCTCCGCCACTATGGTGTTGGGAGATTATATGATATATTAGCTGATTTTGCTGATAAAAGGTATTCCCTTCCTGTAGATAAAAAATATAAATCAGTCTCTAAAGTTTTCTTGGAGAAGATATTAGTCTCTAAAGTTTGAGGATGCCACCTTCAAATTATATAGTATAGGAACAATACAAGCATTTATGTCTAGTTTTTGAAACTAAACCTTAGTATATATGCTAAAATCATATAGTATTTTTTTTCTTGCAACTTAATTTGATACTAATAACAACAAATTTAGTCATAATCATATAATTTTCTTATTTTATAGATGATTGTATATATTTCTAAATCTTTTATATGCCCTACCAATTAATTTGGTGTTTCCTAATGTTTTTTTTTGGTAAATGAAAAAAATTTATTCATTTTCCCAGTTTTTGAAATGAGAGCACATCAAAAAACCAGAAAATATTCTGGCAAACAAGGAAGAAATAACCCAAGAAAACTCACTTACAACCTTTCAATTTTCTCTCTCAAATGATCTAGAATGTCTTCATGTAATACTTTCATAAGAACTGAAAGCTTCACCTCTCTCACAAGTTGATCAGGACTTCGGCATTTTTGCTGAAATATTCTTGAGTTCCTCTCCTTCCATATCCAGTATATTGTTGCCGACAGCACCATTCTCTTCATCTTCTTCATGAATCCTAGCCCTCTCAGGCTGTTGCTAAATCAATTCATCACACGATCCCAATCACATGATGTCCATGCAAAGCCTAGCCATTCCATCACTTCATTCCAGACAAATGCTGAGAATTGACAGTCAAAGAAGAGGTGTTTTTTAGATTCAGGGCGGTTTACAGAGCCTGTGCACAACACACACTGATTCTGGTTAGCATCTAATATTCTCATGCGACACAGCCTACCCTTGGTTAATAGCCTCGATAGAATAGCAAGCCACATTATCAAGGAGTGCTTGGGATAGTGTAAGCCCCCCCCCCAAACTGAATTCGACCAGTTTACAGTAGCTGAAGGATGGGAAATAGCATTGTATATAGATGTGATTTGAATATTACCATCTTTGAGACAGCTAGCAAGAACTCTATACATTCTCCATATTTCCAAATCTACTGATCACCAAACCCCTCACCTTTAGGAGTTGCCTCCACATCCAAGAGTCATTTTTCCTTGGTTGAATTTGCCAAATCCTCTGATTTTGTAAATAGTTCTCATGAACCCATTTAATCCACAATAAATCTTTTTTAGTATGTATCATCCATAGCAATTTGATACCTACAGAGAAATTCCAAAACCTGGCAGTGAATAGACTCAGTCCTCCAAGTTTCTTATCCTTGCATACATCTGTCCAGGAAACTAGATGGATTTTGTTCCCTCATAAGAAAGCAGAACACATTTTATTAATCTTTTCCAAAACCTTGATCGGAAGGATATAGTTGCTTGTCCAATAGATTTGAATTCCCAGAATAACAGATTTAATGAGTTGGATTCTCCCCGCATATGATAAGTTTTTCCTGTTCTGCCAAGATTGGAATTGATCTGAGATTTTGGATATCAATGGTGAGCAATCAAGAAAGGAGAGCCACTTATAGATCAGTGGTATGCCTAAATATCAGTTATTGATCTGAGATTTTGGATATCAATGGTGTTTCTTAATGTTACCTCTCTATTATCATTCTTTAATATATTTAACAGATATTTATTAAATATTATTGATGTGTCAATGATGTGACCGTACCATTTTGCTTTTATCCTTTCATACCCTTAAAACACTTTAATCCTAGAAACTATCAACCCATGCACTTTAGTACTCCCATGTTTCAATCACATTTTGCTTTGATATCTCTATCCAGATTAGATTATGTTAAATTTCTAGGCAAATTTATAGATCGCGTCCTTCAAATGTAAATGTTTATATCAACGTATATCTAGGTGTTAAGCACATGAACAAATTAAATAGAAAATCTAACGAAATCTAAACAGGATATAAAAGTGAAACAACATATATATTAAAATGTAGAGTATTGAAGTGTTAAAATACTTTAGGTATCAAACAGAAATAGAATTGAACTTTGGGGTATCAAAATATTAAAAAAATACTTTCGGGTATCAAAGTAAAATAGGGGAAACTTAAGAATATTAAAGTGAAAATAATCCAAATAAAAACAGCAAGGATAGTTATATATATATATATATCTTAGCTAGAAACCAATATACTTCTCATGCAAATCATTAAAAGTTAATTATTGAACAAGGTTTTTCTCTTTCCCAATTAGGAAGCCAATATACTTTTCTCTTTCCTTTAAATATATTTTAGATAATCTTTTTGTACTAAAATAAGATGCTAGCTACTTTAATTTTGTGTTGCATACTCTTGCGAGTGAATCAAATCATTAAGGGCAAAGATTTGCAACTATCTTTAAACTTAAATTAACCATACCACAGCTGCTTAAGCACTTAATACGTGAAATTTATATCCCTCAATAAACTTGGCAAGCTAGCAATTGCTCACTTATGAGATCATATTAGCAACGACGGCATACACAGGACATGAATGATACTCTGTTATCAATGCCTTGCATAACGCTTATTTCTAATCATTCTCTTGTATCATATTTCTTCTCTCTTTCTTCCATTCTTCTTCTACTTCTCATGCAATAACAGCAGGCGGCATTTCTTTATTGTCTCCATCAACGCATTCCTCCCTGCACTCAAAGTATCCCTTTGTGCACTTGACGAAGCATTCCTCATCATCTTCATCTTTGTGAAAGCACGCAGTCTTGCACTCAACGAAACCTTTACCGCACTTGAGTGCACAAGCAGCATAAGCTGGCCTGAAGTGTGGTGCGTGTGCGAGAGACACCATCGGTTGTGGCGCGCGTGCAGGAGACATCGTTCGTGCATCGACACAAACGATGATCAGCAGAAGCAAAGATGTCATCATCTTTACCTGAATTGTTGCCATTGCTGCTTTCTGGTGTTTGGTACGAATTGAAGCAATGCCTAACTGTTGGGGTTTTATATAGTACTGAGGTATATCGTGTTGATCCGTTTTGATGAGGATGTCTTCGTGAGTGACTAGTTGCATGATCCCTTAATTTGTCCAATTAATATGGCGTGACAATAAATCAAACTGGAAATATAAGTTTACATGAGTGTACGTTAACCGATCAGGAAATCTATTTCTGTTTGGATCTACTTTGAAACGAAGTTCAAGTCACATGATTGGCCTCAATGTAACAGATTGAGAGCTTTTGACACATGAATGCAATTTTCATCTATATATGAATGAAGGAGTATGATCATTGTCTATTTTGCTTCTCAACAGCGTGAGTGGATTCTAACCTACTAGGGCGTGTTTCACAACCAATGTGTTTCACAACCAATAAGTAAATGGAAAGTGAAGCAAAAAATTGGACAGAAAGTCCACTTTCTTATGTTTGGCACTTGGAAAGTAAGAGGAGAGTAATTGGAAACTGAATGGTACCGTCACTAGTAGAAATACACATTCTAGACGGAATATTCTAGACGGAATTTTTTCCGTCTAGAATGTATTAAAATAGACGGAAAATTTCCGTCTAGAATATTCCGTCTAGGATAAAACATTCTAGACGGAAATTTTCGTCTAGAATAGTAAAGTAGACGGTATATTTAATTTCAATTTTTTTTAAATTAACCAAGTATCCTAGACGGAAATTTCCGTCTAGGATAGTATCCTAGACGGAAATTTCCGTCTAGGATACTTAGCCAATTAAAAAAAAAACCAATAAACCCATGAACTTTCCCCCCAAAAACGAACGTGAAGGGAAGGGAATTGTAATATGTTGTTTGGGAGTTGAGTAAGGTGAATGAAGGTGAAAGGAAGTAAATATATGTAAATTTACATAAATGACTTTATACTAATAACACATCAGCCCTTTTATTTGTTTTGATAGGGGTAAGAATGTCATTACACCCCTTTACCCTCCTTTACCCTCCTCTACCGCCTAAATCGGAGGGGAAAGAAAACCAAGCAAATTTACCCTCCATTCCCCTTCCTTCCCCCTCTCTACCCTCCTTAAAAAAACTCCCAAACAAGATAAAAGCCTTATTTCTCTTCCCCTCCCCCTCTCTACCCTCCATCCAAACAGGGTACAAATTCCAAATTTCAGGAACCCTCTCCTACTCCTCCCTCCACCGCCTCCCCTCCTCTCCCTCTCCCTCTCCCTCACCCCGACCCCTCCCCGGCGATCCTCCGCCGCTCGCCGCCACCAGGGCCAGCCGCACCGTCCGCCCTCAGCAGCTGTCCCTCTTCAGGAGCGCTTTCCCCTTGGGAATCACGCCGTCGCTCTCTCCTACCAACCAGAAGGAGCTAGGGTGTTTCTCGATCCAGTCGCTCTTGCTTGGACCCTCCTTCTCCAATTGGTAAGAATTTTGCCTTTTTCCTGGCGTTTTTATGACACGGGCCTCGTCCAATCTGGTTCCTTCTCGCGACGGGTTTAGAGTTTTATGAAATGGGTTTGTTTGATTTGTTGTTTGTTGAGATGGGTTTGGAGGGGATTTGTGTCTAATGTGATAATTTTGTAAATTGGTATATTTAAAAAACAAAAAAAAAAAGAGAAAAGGAAGAGAATGTTGAGGATTCTATATTTGGAATAGGCTTGTGATGGAATGAGAATGTGCTGATATTTCCCCATTTGGGTTCCTGTCTTATATAGAGTGTACCTGAGATGATTGTGGTTTTATATGATACAAGCTAGGCGTTCACGGCCGTGTCGGGAATTTTGGGAACTTCTTCACATTATTTTGCGTGCTTCTTGTGATGTATAAAACAGAAAAGATAAGTGTTGGGACAAACCCGGGGCTCAATAAAGCAGGGTCGCAGCAATAGTAGAGCAAAAGTAGAGATAAAAGTTGGACACACAGATTTACGTGGTTCGGCACTTGATTGCCTACGTCCACGGGCAAGGATAGAAAAATTTACTATGAGGAGAAAACTCTGGAGTTACAAACTCTCTCTCTTTACAAGGAGAAACTCTCTTTATTTTTTCTCTCTCACTCTTCTATATAAGAAGTTGTTTCTGGGATGAGATTTCCTTAAGGATTTGGAGCCCTATTTATAGTTTTTAGAAAAACACTATGCATAATAAAATAATAATAAATTACTATGTTGTGAGGCCCACACTTTTGTTTTCTTTTTCAATTGTCAAAAGGTTTAGGCTGCTGCACTTTCGGTGGGTTGGAATATTAGGCGCCTGACAATCTCCCACTTGAAGATTTGATTGAGCATCAATCATATCTTCACATCATTCTTTCTATCTTGCCATCTTCATGTTGCTTACGTCTCTAACAGACCACAAGAGGATCGACACCAAATAAATTTATCAGTACTGACTGCTTTTGTCAAAAAATCTGCTAGGTTGTCTTTGGTGTGAATTTTCTGCATATCCACTGTTCCTTCTTCCACTTTCTCACGAACGAAGTGCTACTGAACTCGAATGTGCTTGGTCTTTGAATGAAATGCTGGATTTCTTGCCAAATGCAAAGCACTCTGACTGTCACAAAATAGAGAAATATTCTTTTGTTCATAGCCGAGTTCCTCCAGCACCATCTTTAACCACATCGCTTCTTTACTGGCTTGTGTAGCTGCTACATATTCTGCTTCTGTTGTTGAAGTAGCAACAACTGACTGCAGTTTTGAAACCCAGCTTACAGCTCCGCCAGCAAGTGCAAACACATAGCCTGTGGTGGATTTGCTATTATCACGATCACCTGCATAATCAGAATCAACATATCCACTGACAATAAAATCAGATCCTCCATAACATAATGCAACATTTGAGGTTCCTTGAATGTATCTTAGAACCCTCTTTACAGCATTCCAATGCTCTTTACCAGGATTCGCCATGTATCGACTAACCACTCCCACTGCTTGTGCAATGTCTGGTCTTGTACAAATCATCGCGAACATTAAGTTTCCTACTGCTGATGCATACGGCACTCGAGACATCTCCATCCTCTCTTCTTCACTGCTAGGACTCATACTGGAGGATAACTTGAAATTAATAGGAAGTGGGGTAGAAATTGACTTACAATCTTGCATGTTAAAGCGTCGCAAGATTTTCTTCAAATAGTTCTTCTGAGAAAGCCAAATCTTCCTATTAACTCTGTCTCGGTAAATTTGCATCCCTAGAATCTTGTTTGCAGATCCTAAATCCTTCATTTCAAATTCCCTAGCCAACTGAGCCTTTAATTCTTTGATACGATCTTTGCTGGGGCCTGCAACCAACATGTCGTCAACATACAACAATAAGATAACAAAGTTATTTTTACCAAACCTCTTGAAATATGCACAAGGGTCTGAATTAAGTCTGTTGTATCCAAGGCTCATGATAAATGAATCAAATCTCTTGTACCAACACCTTGGCGCCTGCTTTAGACCGTACAGAGATTTGTTCAATCTGCAAACCAAGTTCTCTTTTCCTTTTTCTTCAAAACCTTCTGGTTGGAGCATGTAAATTTCTTCTTCAAGATCTCCATGAAGAAATGCTGTTTTCACATCTAGCTGCTCTACATGTAAGTCAAATATAGCGCTCATAGCCAGGACTATTCGGACTGTTGTTAGTCGAACCACAGGAGAAAATATTTCATTAAAATCAATACCTTCTTTCTGAGCATATCCTTTTACCACCAATCTAGCACGATACCGCTCCACTTGATCATCGCCATTTCGCTTGATCTTGTAGACCCATTTGTTTCCAATGGTCTTTCTTCCTTGTGGCAGTGACACAAGTTCCCAAGTCTTGTTTTTATGGAGAGCTTCAATTTCTTCCTGCATTGCTGCCATCCACAAAGATGCATCTGTGCCATTTATAGCTTCATGAAAAGTTGATGGCTCTCCATCTTCTGTTAGAAGATAGTATGCAACATTACTCTCCGTAATATACTCCGAGTGCCAAGTCGGTGGTCTTCTCTCACGAGTTGACCTTCGAACTTCTGGAGCCTCGGACTCGACCGGTTCTTGTACATCATGCTCCGGTGTTGCTTCAGAAGAATTCTGATTATCTTCTACATGAACAGCTACAGTCTCTGAGTCCTTCCTCGAACTGCTTTCTTTCTCTTCACTTTGTAGTTGGTTCTCTACAAAGATAACATCTCTGCTGATGATAACCTTGCGGGCAGTGGGATCCCACAGGCGATACCCCTTTACTCCATCAGCATACCCCAAGAATATGCATTTTCTGGATTTTGAATCCAGCTTTGTAATTTCTTGGGCATTGTACATTACGTACACTGGACATCCAAATATATGAAGGTTGGAATAATCAGCTGGCTTGCCAGTCCACATCTCCATCGGCGTCTTCAATTGTATTGCAGTTGATGGAGATCGATTTACCACATAACAGGCGGTTTTTACTACTTCCGTCCAAAAGACTTTTTCCAGATTTGCAGTTGCCAATATAGCTCTTGTTCTTTCCAACAGAGTTCTGTTCATCCGCTCCGCCACTCCATTTTGTTGTGGAGTATAAGCCGTACTGAATTGTCTTTTGATGCCTTCTTGTTTGCAGAATGCTAGGAATTCACCGTCTGTGTATTCTCCTCCATTATCTGACCTCAAACACTTGATCTTTTTCTCAGATTCAAGCTCGACCCGCGCTTTGTAGGCTTTAAAGACTGAGAACACATCCGCCTTCTTCTTGATAGGATACACCCAACATCTCCTGGAGTAGTCATCAATAAAGGACACAAAATACTTTGCTCCTCCTAAGGATGTAACTGGTGCTTGCCATACATCAGAATGAACCAATTCCAGAATAGCCTTGCTTCTAGAACTCGATGTGTTGAACTTCAGTCGATGCTGCTTGCTTGTAACACAATGCTCGCAGAAGGGAAGAGCTACTGAATTAAGACCAGGAAGCAGCTTCTGATCGGAGAGAACCTTCAAGCCTCGTTCTGACATGTGGCCTAGTTTACGATGCCACATCATGGTCTGTTCTTCTCCACGGCTGGTTGATGCCACACATGAATCAGCTTCCTGCATGGTTTTTCCCTTGAGCATGTATAGATTTGCAGCTATCTTTTCTCCTTTTATCACCACAAGCGCCCCTCTAACAATCTTCATGATTCTATTTTCGATATGGGTCTTGCACCCGAGCTCATCTAATTGTCCCAAAGACAATAGATTCTTTTTCAAGCCCTTCACATGTCGCACATCTTGAATGGTGCGTATTATACCATCAAACATTTTGATTTTGATAGTACCAATACCACAAATCTCCAAGGCATGATCATTCCCCATGAATACAGATCCTCCTGAGATAGGTTCATATTTGTGAAACCATTCTCTCCGAGAGGTCATGTGCCAAGAGGCTGCTGAATCTAGAAGCCAGACATCAGCAAACTTCTTTCTGCCTTCATCAACAGTGGTTGCTCCACTGAATAGAATTTCACCATCATCTGATGTGCTGACAACGCATCCTTGAGATGTTGATGGCTCTAAAGACTTTTTATCTCCACTCTTCTTGTTGTGCCAACACTCCGATTTGACGTGCCCTCTTTTGCCACAGTTGTAGCATTTGACATTCTTCTTACTTCTTGATTTCGATCTACCATGGGCATGACTCCCACTGGAGCCATGTTCTGTTGATCTTCCTCTCGTCACCGACAAGGCCTCCGCTTGCTGCGAACTTGCCTGCCTGTCTTCCTTGTTCTTGCGTCGATTTTCTTCTTCTAGAACAGCGGCTGCAACGTCGTCGAAAACTAGATAGTCCGTGAGGACGTTGTTCGTCAGGTTGATGATGAGTTGATCATACGAGTCAGGTAGACTCTGAAGTAGAAGTTTTGCACGTTCATTCGCACCAACTGTATACCCCAACGTTGTGAGTTGAGAGAACAGTGTGTTTAGGATGTTGATGTGGTCGGTCATCGATGTAGATTCCGTCATCCTCAGAGTGTAAAGCCTCCTTTTTAAGAAGATTTTATTGTGCATGGATTTTGCCTCATATAGCTTTGTTAGAGTATCCCAGATCTCCTTTGCTGTCTTCTTCTCCTCTATGCTTGACAGCACCCCGTCTGCTAATGCCAGATGGAGATTTGCAATAGCATTTTCGTCCATCTCGTTCCACTTCTTATCATCTGTGATGTCGTCCGGCCTTGCACCGATGGCCGCCAGGCAATTATCTTTTCTCAAGATAGCCTTTATCTTCAACTACCACAGAGAGAAATTACTCCCGTCGAATTTCTCGATCTTGAACTTCGCCGCTATTGCTTCTACCACGAACAGTAACTTCTTACTATTTCACGTAAGTACTACTGTATTTATGAACAGTAACCATATCCGTGAATAGTACCGTACTTGTGAATAGTACCGTATTTGTGAACAGTACCGTGCTCGTGAATAGTACCCGTCACCTTC
>BQKN01045770.1:0-17631 GCA_022839385.1 Asparagus kiusianus
TTTTGGTCAAAACCGCTTTCCAAAATAAGTTTTCAAACTATATATATTAACTACAAGTACTTTTCATAACTGCTTAGTAGCCTAGTGAAAAGTTTATGTTTTGGTGTCTCAAAAGGTCTCTTGTTCGAGGCTTGCCAACGGCAAGCAGAGAAGTGTTTTATTTGAATTAATCCCTCATAAGTTCTAGTGGGTCGTGGGCCGTAGGTCATGGGCCAATGGGCCGGGGATCGGGACTAATCGGGCTGAGGCGCTAAGTGGAGCTTTGTTAGGCGTATTTTGCACTTCGCACGGAGGCATCGGGGCGAGGTGGCACTGTTTGGCGCCACGTTAGTTGCCTCGCAGGCTGCTTCGCAGCATGCAGATGAGCTACGTATTCGCACGAGGGTGACCCTAGCGTTCTCGTAGTTTGAAAAGGTTCACTCGTTCGACGAAGTTCATCTGTCATACGAGGTTCACCTGTTTGACGATGTTCGTTTATTCGACGAGGTTCGTCTGCCATACGAGGTTCGTTTGTTGACGAGGTTCGTCTGTCATACGAGGTTCACTCGATCGACGAGGTTCGTATGTCATACGAGGTTCGCCTGTTTGACTATGTTCATTCGTTCGACGAGGTTCGCCTGTTTAACGATGTCCGTTTGTCAAACGATTTTCGTCTGATTTGCTGAGACGTGACCCTCGCGTTTTGTAGCAACGCGTCCATTGATTGTCTCGTATTCAGCAGTTACTTCATGCAGCAGTTACAACAGCATTAAGAGTAATTTAATACATTAATGTTACAATCTTAATTGTCATTAAGAATTGCAATCACATTAATTGCTAATAACTCTTGAGCTGGCCTTAGAGGCCTATAAATAGCGCCCTTGGCCAGCTCTTGGTTGTGGTTGAAAACTCTCTCGCGAGCGTGGAATACGAATTTCAGTATAGAATACGAACATCGGAATACCCACTCGAGCTTGGAATACGAACATCAGATTGACGTTGTTGTTGTGCTGTTGCTGCAGAAACTGTGCCCGCAGGAACCTCGAAACCGAAAGGTTTTGAACCGTAAGGTTCTGAGACCGATGAGATCTTTTGCCTTGACCGAAAGGTCTTATAGATCGAGGAGATCTTAACAGTACTGGGTTGGTGCACACCAGAGTACTGTACTGCTGTTCCTGGAAGCAGTTTGGCCTTAGAATCCTTGCACCGGAGTAGGCCAAATATTATTTTAAGCACAATGTTTCACAAACGCACAACAGTTAATTAAAAATTTTAAAATAACAGCACAACTGTTCAATTCCAGATTTAACCTTAATTTTCAACATTCTTAAAGCAATATTTCATATCTACTAATGGATCCTTCGAGGACTCTTGGAGTAGACTGTCTCAAGTTAGAAAACTTTGATGGATCTAACTTTAACGTATGACGTCGAAAAGTGATTTTTGGGATGCAACTCCTAAAAATCTACTATGTGGTTTCTGAGGAGAAACCTGACTTTGAAGAAGACTAAGAGTCTGAAGCCTCTTGGAATAAAAATGATTATTTCTGCAGGAGTTATCTTCTTAACTGTCTTGCTGATCATCTGGCAGATACTTACACTAACAAGCCATCTGCAAAGAAAATATGGAATGCTCTAGAGGAGCAATACAAGTATGAGGAGAAGCTTTCCAAGTCTCACCTCATTGATAAATTTCTGGACTTCAAGCTTGAAGATAACACTGAGGTTTTGCCTCAAGTCAAAGAGCTCGAAAAGCTTGTTATGAAGGTGAAGGATGAAAAGATCAGTCTTTGTTAAACCTTCATTTCTGGTACAATTGTCAACAAACTTCCTCCATCTTGGATGTCGTTCTCCACGGACATTCGAAGAAGAAAGAAAGCTGACTTTATCTGATTTGAAGAGGTTCATTCGGATCGAGGACGAGATTCGGACTCGCACAAAGAATGAGCTCCTAGCTAAGCTGAAGGCGTCTGCTAACATGGTGGCTACTAATTCTGAGAAGGGTACCAATTCTTCTAAGAAAAATAAGTTTTTTAAACAAAAAGAAGAATCATAATCCGAAGAACCTGAATGTTCAAAAGAAAGATTCCAAGAAGAGTGGCAAATGCTTCAATTGTGGGAAGCAAGGACATTTTGCCAAAGACTGCAAAGCACCAAAGAAGGGAACGGTACACAATGTTAATCAACTTGATAATTATATGGCTATGCTCTTTCAGGTGACAACTCCCAGCGAAGTCTATGGTTGGTGGTTAGATACAGGTGCTACCTGTCATGTCTGCTCCAACAGAGATTTGTTCTCTTCCTATGTTATTGCCAAAGAGAACGTATCAATGTCTGATCATTCTGTGGTTCATGTTCTTGGAACTAGGACTGTGGTACTGACTCTTTCTTCAGGGAAGACTCTCACATTGAAGGATGTGAAACATGTTCCCTCAATTGCTAAAAACTTAGTCTCTGAAAGCCTGCTATGTGACGCTGGTATGAGGCTGTATTTCCAAGGAGGAAAGGCTGTGTTATCTTTTAAGAAAATATATTTTGGCAATGCATATGTATGTGGGAAAATTGCAATGAAGAAAACAAAAGAAAATCTAACTTGTATTTCTTTGATTTCGATTACAACTTGATTACAAAAGAGAAGAGAATGAATTTGATTCTCTCCTTTGTTTAAAACTGGGTTCTTCTCGGTAGCGATGGAATGCCTCCTTCGATTGCTCGCGTCGAATTTGCTCTCCGTTGACGATCTGACCGTCCTATCTTGTGGGAACGATGAACTTCTGTGGGAAGTTTTATACGTAACTCTTCAACGAATTTAAGAACTCTAAACGAGTTAAAACTCTGTAGATAGAGCTGTTAGAACCGAAAATTTGGTTAATGATCAAGCTGTTATTCTGTTGTTGAAAAATCCTCTCATATTTGATCTTCTGAGATCGATTCAAAAATCCTATCTTCAAGGATTTCGCTGCTGCTGTTGCTGAACCGCCAAAGCTGAGTGGTTTAGATCCTGAGGATCTCCCCCTGATCTGATTATCCCCTAACTCCGATCCTCCTCCGAGCCAGCCTTCAACTCAGTTGAGTTTGTTGAGATTTTATAGGGGGATAAGAGGTTGTAACTACCCTCTAAATCCGCTCCTTCGTGGGCGTGATTTCCTCAGATCGTGGGAAAACAGTTCTGAAACCGTTCGACTTATGTTTGAACAAGTCAAACGCCCAATCTGACGTTCAGAACCCAACTTCGTGTCTTTAGGATTGAGACGCGAGGTTGGGTGTTGGCTGAACATTGATGAACGCGAGGGTCACTCGCGTTTTGGCTTGTTGCTTGCTTGGAAACGCGGGGGTCAGTTTGGGTTGAACCCCTACGAACGCGAGGGTCGCTCACGTTTTATTTGTGACTTGGAAACGCGGGGTCGTCTGCACTTCCAAAATTGTAACGCGGGGATAACTTTCGCGTTTTAGAAGGAGCTAGTTGACTTGTAACTTCTTCTGTAAGGTATTGCAAGGACCGTCGTTCAGTAATCCTCGCTTTGGCTGTTGTGGAGTGTGAAAGTCGTCAGATTGTAACTTTCACTGTAGATTGTGAAGACTGCTGAATAGAGTTTTCATCAGTCGTCGGAAGTATCGTCGAATTGTAACTCTTCTCGATCTATGTGAAAAGTCCTCCATTTACAGTTTTCGCTTATCGACCCGAAAACTATTTGATTATAACTTTCGTTGTTGGAACTTGTCGGGAATCAACATCCATAGTGTCTTTTAGACGAATATTTGCCCACAGCTCTCTACCAAGCAACTCACCAACTAAGTCCAACCTTTTATTTCTGAAATCATTCCACTGCTCATCAGCATCTCTAATAGTTGCTAATATAATATTGGTCATGTTATTGTCGCAACCATCAAGATCAATCATCTCAAACATGAGGTCGTGTTTGTAGCGATTATAATGCTGCGGATGTAATGATTTAGAAATCTCTTCTGTTTTGATCACAAGGATGAATTCTGCTTCTTGATTCAAAGGAACAATTGCCTTGTAATCTCGTAGGGATCAGCTATCTATTATGATTTTTAGACAGCCTACAGAACCCCCTCTAAAGTTTTTGAAAGTTCGCGGTTGATTGGGACGAATTTTCGGAATACTTTGGATCCAAAAAATTTCGTAAACTGATTGTCCACTTCATCTGATTGGAAGACGTAGCGAAGCTGATTGCCAGAATGTTGAGGTGTTGCTACAGCTTCTGAGCCTTGATGAGTCTGATGGTTTTAACGTTGCTGATCGCAATCTGTTCACACTCATCTGATAGACTCCTCAGTGGAGTCGCCAGTTGTTTCTTGATTTTGGTCGCCTTGATGATTACTGTTAGCTCTTCTTTTACTTATCTGGGGCCGTGTCATAGCCTTGATAGTCAAGAAGCTGCTATTATAGCGGTCCAAATGTATATATAACTTCTGCATTTGAGGATTGGAACGCTAGGGTGAGCTCCGCGTTGGAAAATTTAAACGCGTGGCTGAACCTCACGTTTGGAAGTCCAAACAAATCGAGCGCTAAGGTCGAGTTTGGGCGGGATTCTGGCCTCGAATCCCGTCCGTTACGATTTGACAGCTCACAGCTGTCTATAAATAGACCGCTGGAGGTCAAATTAAGAGTCATTCGACTCTTCTTGAAATTCCAACGAAAAATTTTTGTTCTCTCCTGCGAAAACTATTCTTCTCCTCCGACGAGATCCCATGGCACCCAAGAAGCCCGTCGCTCCTCGTCCTTCTCAGTCTGATGCCGTTACGGCTCGAGAATTGGCGCCGTCAGCGCCGGCCGGCGGCGCTGCCGCTCAGGCGAATGTGCCGCCCCAGCTTCCCTTGATTGGCGGTGAGTATGACCTCCGTGGTCCTTAAACTTGCTTCGGCAAGTTCTGATCTTGAGATCAATGAGGAAACTCGTTTCAATAACGCGGGGCTGGACTCCGTCGTTTGGTATTTTTGACGAGGGGTTCGACCTTCGCGTCTCAGATTCTTGACGCGAGGGTCGACCTACGTGTCGGAGATTTTTGAAGCTAGGTTCGACCTTCGCGTCTGAGCTTGTCTGACGCGGGTGTCGACCTTCGCATCTGAACTTGTCTGACGCGGGTGTCGACCTTCGCGTCTGAGCTTTGTTTTTGCCTTGTCTAAATTTTTTCTCTATTTTGCAGTGCATCATACCAGCGAACCTCTTCTTTTTCACCACCATTTTGGACACGAAGGTGGTGCGGACATGAACATGACCTTCAGCTCGCGCCAAGAACTCCCAGTCTTCCGATTTAAGGATTAGAGTCGCGCGGAATTAATCACACAAGCTTCTCCCGAAACTCTTAGGATATTGGTTACGGACGCTAAGTTTGAGAGCTTGAGCCGTAAGCCCATAGTCAAACCTGGATTCCTCTTCGGGGACTATGTTGACTTTGATGCCGGCACTGCTTATGATGGGGACTACAAGTGGCTGCGGAAAGTTGGGGACCGCAACCTTTTCTTGCCCAATATGAAGAGAATGTTCCCCATATCTTATTTTCAGTGTGCATCCGTCCCAAGGCGTATGGATTGGCCCCTGGTTAAGGATCAAGATGGGGTCGCTCTCGGAACTTTGACTTTTCACGAGGTCCGCACAGCTGGTTATAACCGACAGGTGACCGCTTTACGACCAGGTTTGTTTGCTAAAGAGTATCCCCTTGGCGAAGTGGCTAGTCCAGCGAGGACTTTTGTCAAGAGGTTTGTGGAGAAGAAAGGGGAATTTCCTGTGCAAGGATTTAGAACTCCTGGCTGGGTTCATTCTCCGGTGACAGGGTGGTGGACTCGGATGACCAAGTTTGTTTTGGATGAATTGAAATCTCCCCTTGCTCAAGCGGGATTGCTGGTTCCTGTACGGGCTACTAAGTTCGGGATTGTCCAGAGCCACTTTCACTTCTTCTCCATACTGGAGAAGTATAACCCTGAGACTTGCACTTTCTTCACCCCTGTGGGGGAGTTAGGCTTCGCTCTTCACGAGATGCACGAAGTCTCGGGTCTTCTTCTTGGGGACCTACCGTATGAAGAATTTGTTCTGGGATCGGCAGAACTCTAACTTTTAAAGAAGACCAGCCCCGAAATTTATGCCACTCTATGGGAAGTCATGTGTCACTTCCACATTTGCATGCAGCTGACGGGGGCCACGGAAGAAGCATTAAACAAGTATCTTGGGCGGAATACTTATTCCAAAACTTGACCACTAAAGGGGCTTTGGTGACCCGATTGCCTGCAAGCACTTTGGAGAAGGTTCAGGCTAGGATTGACAATGCTACCTCCCACTACACTAATGAGGCCAAGGAAGATGTTTTCCCGGCTCATACAGAGTTTGAAATCTTCCACTATCAAGCTCTGATTTTGATTTCCGACACAGCGTTGCTGGCTGGATTCTTGATGTTGTGGCTCAAGCGTTGTGTCGTTCCTACTAGACCGGTCGATGCCCTTGCTGTTGAAGTGGTCTACCCGGCTGTCCTTTTAGCCTATGGGAGGCCTGTGAGCCTCCTCAGTGCTATGGTGGGTTGTTTGCAGTTTGGATTACAGGAGTTGGCCTCGGATTTTGTTGACACTACAGAGGTGGAGTCTGAGGGTCACAAGGCTTTCAAAACTCCCAATCCTAGGGTGCCAATGCCATATACCTATTTGATGGCTTGGTACGTGCTTCACTGTCCTTCTTTGATGAGCGCAGCCTCTCCCCCAGGAGATTCATTCATCCTGTTCGTGCAACGACTAGAGTCTGCGAAATGGGAAGGGGGATACATGGTTAGAATTTGCCAAATCTTAGCGCGAGACACAAACTTTCATATCTACCGCTGTTTCCCTGATTTTGAGGGCGGCATCTATGGCGCGGAATATCAGGACGTAGCAGGTCCTAATGGATTCACTCAGCTAAGCGGAGGTGTTTTCCATTGGCTTCTCTTCATCAGGCCAGGCTACTTAGTCTTCCGGTAAGGCGTCAGCTGTTTTGTCGAGCCCTACCAACCCTACAGGTTCGCTCGCCAATTTGGGTATGATCAGTTGTACGTCGGGAACCCTCGTCCTCAACTATCGGTTGTGGGCAATTTATATGAAGGAGCCAGGGGTTGGTATTATTCTATGGCAGGTTGTACCAAGGCCGTCTTTAGGCTTCCCTACAAAACTGTCAACTCCTATACCTCCATAAGCTTCTGCAATTGGTATTACGCCGCTTCTCAGACTCCCAATTACAACTTAAATACATCTTGCCTAAAGGACATTAGGCACATGTATGCTTTAAGAAAGGGGTCCAAGACATCCCGGTTGAGAGGGATTGATGAGTTCTTAGCCATTGAGAACCAGCCTGCTGGGCAGGAAGAGGAACAGACGGCCGAGCCTGCTCCAGTGGAAGAGCAACGAGTGGTTGATCCTCCCATAACGAGAGCAGCGGGGAAAAGAAAACTTTCTGCAGATGAAGCCGACAAGTATGATAAGCAGATCCGTCGGAAACTGCTGGTTGATTCTCCCCCCAAAGGCCAACAAAAACCCAAGTTGATGGCTGATGCCATCCGGGCTGCTGTAGATGAAGAGCAACAGGAGTCGTCTGTGGCGGGTCTACCACATAGAACTGGACTTCGTTCTCATGGCCCAGCCCTATCAGGCGAAGCTTCTTCTTATCATCCTCCTAAGGACGAAGAGGACGAGTTAATGGCTGCAGATGCAGAATCTGCTCTAGTGATGGACCTCCCTAAGTCTCCGGTATCGAAGCAGAGGGATATCGAAGAGAATCCATCCCCTTCTCCTTCATTATTAATGTCACAAGCTGGTGATCTGGTGCCCAGTCCTACAACGGGACTTATGACCAAACCAGCTGCTGACACCAATCTTCCTGAACCTTCAGCTACCCGGGATGATGAGGAGCAAGTCGATTACGGAGGCTCCTTAGTTGGCGATAAAGCTGGCGAAAATAGAGATGATGAGGATGATGAAGTCGGCAACTTGCCAGGTGGTGATGTGGAAGATGAGGAGCATAATTCTATGGATGACATAACCATTTTTGACGATGCTTCCAAGGCTCCGTCTGATAAGGCATCTGGTTATACTCCTTTTTATCTCGCCGGTAAGCTTAGTTTGTTTCGACTTATTTCGCACGCTTTTTCCGCGTTCCGATCGTTTTTCCGTGCAGGTTCACCTACTCTCGGGACTACTTCAGCTTCTCCTTTAGAGCAAGAACCTGCGCAAATGTCGGCTCCTCCACAAGAGCAACATTTATCTGGCTCACCCAAGGCGACTGTTTCATCTGTAGCGTTGCCTGAGACCACTGCCGAGACTCCTCCTCTGGAACAACCGGTCGTGCAGGTGTCAGCTCCTTTACGGGAGCAAACCTTACATGATTCCTCTGTGGTAGCTACTTCACCAAAAGCGGTGATGAAGATCTCACTCACCCCAATAGAGGCTGGGCCAAGCTCATCTTAAGCGAAGGCATTGATGGCTTTGACTTCAAGTCCTTCGCAACTGAATATTTCAATTGCTTCTGCAGCTTCTACACCTGGATCGCCCGCTAGCCATCATCTTAACGCACCAACCTCAGCTGCTGAAGGGGTATCTTCGGGTGCAGTTTGCAGTCTCGTTAATGCACCTAAATTCCTCCAAATCTTTTTAGTGTATCTAAACAGTCTTGCGAAGACGGTGGTTGAGTCCCTAATGAATGGTCAAGGAACTTTGAATTCCTTTCGACCTCTTCTGGAGGCGGGCTTAAACGGGGTCGGGAGTGTGGGCGAAACTCAATGGTTCGAGCGCTGCTCAGAGATTATCCTTCGTTTGGAGGAGAAATTACAACGCTTCGAGACCATGGGTCATAGTGACCTTCAGCAGCAAATTATGTTAACTCTGGCTAGTCTTCAGGTTGCTGAAGTGATACACCGAGAAATACTAGAACGGGACTTAGCTGAAAAAGAGCGCCAGGTTGCGGAGCTTCGTGAGCGTAATATTCAGAAGCGAGAAGAACTAGAATGGTCGACTACTTCTCTGAATTCGCTTCGTGATAGACTCGTCGAAGCTGAGGCTGAAGTCTTACGCTTAAAAGCTAAAGTTTCCCGCGAAGAAAATGTTGTCAATATCCTCAGTACCCAGAATGCAAACGGTACTTTGGAATGTCATTCGTAGGCCTAAGCCCTGGAGCAGGCCAGGAATGAAGTGGCAGCCATTATCATACCAAGTGCGGATGAACTCCGAGCCAAGGCTGAAGCTATAGTGCGAGCTAATCACGAGAAAGAATTAGCTGAGCTCAAGACTCAACTCACAGCTTTTGATTTGATGCGTGAGTGAACTTGTTTTTTTTGTAAGGTTCTTTTGATAAGAACAAGTTTGTCTTGTATCACTTTCTTTTGGCTTTTGAATAAAAAAGTGATATTGATCCTTTAGTGTTCCTTGCATTTATCATGTCTTGATTTTAAACAATGAATCACGAGGAATACTCAAAAATTTTCTATCGTAAGATAACTCTAGAAAATTTTTAACTGCTAGGGATAAATATTTAATTATTCTCCCAGAATCAAGTTGCAAAGCAGAATCCTTCCTGTGTTATTTTGGTTTTAAACACCGAAAGAAGTCTATAAATGCCAGAGGTGTAGTTCTGACTTGGTAAGGGGAATATTGCGGTCAGGGCAATTTTGAGGGCTTATCGCTCTATTGAAGAGAGTCGATAAGTTGATTTTGTCAGATGTGTAATTTTAACGTGACAGGGAAAATATTACGATCAGGGCAATTTTGAGGACTTATCGTTCTATTGATGAGAATCGATAAGTTGATTTTATCAGAGGTGTAATTTTAACGTGACAGGGAAAATATTACGATCAGGGCAATTTTGGGGGACTTATCGTTCTGTTGATGAGAATCGATAAGTTGATTTTGTCAGAGGTGTAATTTTAACGTGACAGGGAAAATATTACGATCATGGCAATTTTGAGGACTTATCGTTCTATTGATGAGAATCGATAAGTTGATTTTGTCAAAGGTGTAATTTTAACGTGACATTTGTGGGGAAAGAATATTGTAGCGTCTCACTGAGGAGAAGTGCTAAGTGTTTTATCACCAAGGTGACGAATTGTATCACTTATGATTTGAACAAGATCCCACTGAAACGAATTGGGTCAATTGGTTATTTGATATTCCGTCGAGGAGAGTTGATCAATTAACCAGGATTTGGATAATTTTGGAGATTTATCGTTCTATTGATGAGAGTCGATAAATAGACATCTGCAGAGGAATTGTAGTCATATTGGTAGTGATAATAACTAAATTCAATCTCTGTTAGGATGATGACCATCTGAGGTGTAATATTAACCTGATGAGTTGAGGAGATACAGAGTTTTAAACGCACTCTGTTGAAAGAACCCATGAACTTAGAGGATAAGTATCAAGGATGGGTTCTTCATTTAGAAGAGTTACAACGCGAAGGTGACTCTTGCGTTTGAGATATGAAACGTGAGGTTAAAAACCTTCATAACGCTGGTCTGAGCCTAGCGTTTGAACGTGGGGGTGAACTTCGCGTTGAGATTAAAGTCTTAACTGACTTTATCCAAAAACGTAAAAGGTTTACGTTTTAAAATATAAAACAGTTGGGATTCTTTTAGAGTCCCGAACCATCTTAACAGCTTGATAGCTGTTATAAATAGACCTGAGTGGTCACGTCAAGAGTCATTTGACTCTTTCCACTTTCGGCCATTTCCAAGAACGAGAAATCTCGTTTGATTTTGGTGAGATTTCGGACGAACTTCGTCTCTTTCGTTCAAGAGTATTTCTTCCGATCGACTGCATCAATGGCACCTCGAAGAGTAGGCTCGAGCTCCAAGAAAGTCGTCAGATCGACTTCCGAAACGCCGTCGACTGAGGACGCCGGCGGTGTTCTTGTTCGTGCGGGAACATCGTCGTCGTCTCCGCCGTCGCAGGGGCCTCCCTGTCATGGTGAGTGCTGACCGAAATAACTTGCTTTGGTAAGCTTTCTGAAAACCCTAGATGGGTTCTTGATAACGAGGAAGATGACTCGTTTTAACTCAAAGAAAACGCAGGGTTGGGATCCCCTTTGGGTCCTGACCCTCGCGTTCCAATTTTTCAACACGAGGTTCGACTCTCGCGTTTGAGACTTCTGACGCGAGGCTCGACCCTCGCGTTGGAGATTTTGACATGAGACTTTAACCCATTATGTTTCGGGTTCTATCTTTATGTCGATAGCTCGCTGATAGCTGCTAACATCTGCTTTTGATTGTGCAGTGCTTTTACCAAACGTGCCGTTTTCACAAGAGCATCATTTTGGGTATATTGGCGGGCCTGATGCGAATGAAATTTTCAGCCTTCACAACATAATTCCGCTTTGTACTTTCGCCGACTCGGAAAGAACGGTCATGATTAGGTCCCCTCGATGTTCTACTCTTAGAATTTTGATCACTGATTTAGACATGGAGACCCCTGTTGGTCATGCCCAGTTTCCCAAACCAGCGTTCATCTTCGGAGATCGAATATCCATTAAAGATCACCTCATACATGCAGAAGATTCAAAGCTGTTGCGGAAAGTTGATAATCGCTACTTCTTCCTTCCGAACATGAAGAGGATGTACCCCCTCTCTTACTTTTTGAATGCAAGCCGCCGTCGGAGTCTGACTTTCGACATAGTCAAAGAGAAGGAAAATGTGTCGTTTGGATTTGGTCGGCGAGCTCGTACACAAATCGGGGGACAAATCAAGGGGTTAAGACCTAGTTTGTTCGAGAAGAAGGAGCTGGTTCAGGAGATGCCACGTCCAGCGAACATCTTTATTCGCCAATTCCTTGCAACTCAGGGTGAATTCTCTACCCAAATGTTCAGGTCCCCTGGATGGGTCTGTTCTGGAGAAGGAGGTTGGTGGACTCGTATGGTTGACTTTGTTCTTGAGGAGCTTAAGGAATCGCTCGCTCAATCGGGTCTCACAATTCCTGTATTAGCTGTTCGGCGGGGAGTTGTGCAGAGTTTTCACAATTTCTTCGCTACGTTAGAGAAATATAATCCGGACAGCTGTATATTTTTCACACCTACAGGAGAGTTAGGTTTTGCTCTTCATGAGATGCAGGCAGTGTCGGGGTTGCCGCTTGGAAAAACACCCTACGAGGAGTTCATCCCCACTACCGAAGAGCTTTCCCGACTGAGGTTGGCGCACCCAGAAATTTATGCTACTTTCTGGGAGTTGATGTGACACTTCCACATATGTGCTCAAGTCTTTGGGATGCGTGGAGGGGGCATTATGCATACCACGTGGGCGGAATACCTCTTTCAGAATTTAAACCGGAAAGATGTAGCCGTATCTCGTGTTGCAGTTATCTCTCCCGAGGATGCCGAAACTCGAATTAAGGCTTCTGATGCCACTTACAAAATAGAGCATGCAGAAGATGATTTCGAGGCTGGTGTTGAGTTTGAAAGTTTCCACCACCAAGCCACAGTCCCTATTTCTGACACGGCTCTTCTCGCGGGCTTCTTCATGGTTTGGTTGAAGCGATGCGTGATACCGTCGAGGCCAATAGAAGCGATCTTAGCTGAGGTCATATATCCATCTGTTTTGCTGGCGCATGGGAGACCTGTGAGTCTCCTTACTGCTATGGTCGGCTGTATTCAAAACGGCCTGAGGATGTTGACCTCCGATCTTCTCGGTGCCTCGAAAATTAAGGCCGCTAGGAAGAAAGCCGGGAAGAACCCTCAGCCACGCATACCGGTGCCGTATACATATTTGGTGGCCCGGTTTGTGCTGCATTGCCCCTCCTTGATGATGGGAGTATCGGAGAGTGCTGATGCTTATATTCCCTTCATACAGAGATTGGAGTCGGCTACGTGGACTCATTCTTACATAGTCAGGGCTCGACAACTCCTATCTCGGGGAGATAATTACCGGATTTTCTGTTGCGCTCCTAACTTTGATGGAGCTGATGTAGAAAATGCCCTCTTCATAGACTTGCTTTTTGAGGGATCACCTTCTTTGGAAGATGGCACTTTTAGCTGGCTCCTCATGATCAGGTTGGGCTACCTGGTTTATTGCTTGCGGGAGAAGTGCATCATCGAGCCTTACATGCCTTCTAGATTTGCTAGGCAATTTGGATATGATCAACTTTACGTCAGCAATCCTAACCCGGTCTTAGCCCAAGTTAGGAATTTATATGAGGGAGCCCGTGCGTGGTACTTCTTCTTTGCTGGAGGAACTCATGTGCATTTTACTTTACCTCGTTCGCCGCCCGGTTGTTTTATCGTTGCAGATTTTCGCAACTGGTTTGAAGAAGTTTCCCAACTCCCTGACTATGATATTTACACCTCCTGTATCAATGAGATTCAGGAGTTGTACTGTTCTCGGAGCAGGTCTTCAAGCACTCGTTTGCCGGGGATAGAAGAATATCTATCTTGTGTGCAGGAAGCAACCGGAGCCATTGAAGCTCCCAGAGAATTATCCACCGTAGAACCTTTTGAAGAAGAGGTTCCGCGGGGATCCAAGAGGGAAAACTAATTGCTGACTCTCCCGGGGAACAGACAACCGAGGAGATTCCTACAGGAGTGCCTGTTCCTGAACCCCGTTCTTTAAGATCGGGTAAGAAGGTTCTTTCTGCTGCAGAGCAAGGCGAGTACGACAGGAGGGTTCGTAAACGATTACCCATCGTGGCCAAAAATTCAAAGAGGACCAAATTGATAGGAGACGCGATGAAATCTGCGCCTATTGTGCGCTTAACCGGTAGAGAGGAAGAGATGCTTCGATCAGTCCCTCCTATTGCTGAAGAAGCCGAAATCGAGGAGACACTGCCTGTTGGAGGTTTTGAATCCACCTCTCCTTCTCTTTCCCGACACGAAAGTACGTACGAGGGTTCCTCTTCTGAAATCGCTGAGTCACCTATTCAAGAAGAGTATCCGGGTCCAATCTATCCAACCATTCCTCCTTCACGCTCGAGAGCTTTGAAGAAATTAATTGAGGAACTGAAACATTGGATGCAGACGACTGTTAATATTGTCAGTGTTGGGGGAGCATCTTTTGAAGACTGTGAGTCCATCCTGAACAAGTGTTTGGACCTAATCAGGGATAAAGGGGATATGTCCTGGATTGAACATTGTCAGGGAGGGGTTGCTCTCTTGAAGACAGAGTTGGCAACCTTTAAAGAGCTACAGCGCACCAATCTAGACTCTGAAGTGGAACCAGCTCTTTCCTTGGCTACAATCTCAAAATTGCATCGTCGAGAGGTCCTTCGTGAGGACTTGACTGACAAGAAGGCTCGCATATCTCTCTTACGGAGGCAGCATACTCGGGTGTACACTAATATCAAAGGTGTTGTTTCTGATATTCATGCAATTGAAAAAGACATTGCTCGATTGGAGGCAGAGTTAGACCAGAAGAAAACCCAGTTGGCTCAATACGAGGACGCTCGAAGAGGGTTTGGGTTTCAAAGCGATCGTATCTACACTGATTTTTGCCGTACGCTCCACGCAGCTGAAAGGATTCGTGGAGACATTGTCGCTGCCGTCCCTGCTGAAGCTAAACTCAGGAGGGAGATTAAGGAACAGGTTAGGGTGGCTTATGAGAAGAAACTCTCTGCCTTCAAGTCCAGGCTGAAGTCTTTTAAGCTGATGAAGCCTGATGCTTAGGTCTTGTTCTTCCCCCTTTTTTTGTTAAGGGATTTTGTATCATTTTCATTTTGCTCATCGTCGCTTTGTATTGAAGTTAACAATGTTGAATGAAAATGATATCATTTTATTTTGCATTATCTCTTTTGTTGAAATATGATTCAAGACAATGAAAAGTAATGCAAATGCTGTAAATGTAGTGTTAACTCAATATGAAAACGAAATTCTCTTTATTATTACTTGGAATAATTCTAGAAAATTTCAATCGTCAGAGGTGTAGTGTTAACATGACGAAATACAAATAGAATTACACTATAAATTGGTAACCCCCAGCCTAATTTAGCTGGGGTTTAGGGGGCTACATGATTCACGGGAAGTATCTCTTTAGGAATTTCCCATTGATTGGCATCATAAGCCTGTCTCCTTTTTGGTTGATAAGGCTATAGGCTCCATTCGAATAAACTGATTCTATTACGAAGGACCCCTCCCATTTAGGATTGAACTTCCCTTTGGTTTTGTGTGTCATCACTATAGGTCGTCTGTTGGCCAAAACCAAATCGCCTTTCTTGAAAATCCGTTCCTTAACCTTTTTGTTGTAGACTTTGGAAATACGAGCTTGATATAACTCGATCTGTTGCTGAGCTTGAAGTCGTTTGTCGTCTAAGGCTTCAAGTTCTTGCAGGCGTCGTTGATGTTTCTCCTCTTCTGTTAGTCCAGTTGTGATTACGACTCTCAGAGAAGGGATCTGGATCTCTAATGGTAGTACAGCTTCGCAGCCATATACTAGAGAGAATGGTGTAGCTCTTGTAGTGGTCCTTACCGTCGTACGGTAAGCCCACAGACATTCACCGAGTCTTTCATCCCAATCGCGCCGACTCTTAGAAACAAACTTTTTGAGAAGCTTCACTATGGTTTTGTTGAAAGCTTCTGCAAGACCATTTGCTGGCGGATAATATGCTGTAGATGCGACACTTTGGATTCTAAATTTGTCACAAAATCTCTGAAACCCAAAGCTGACGAACTGTGTCCCGTTGTCGTGAACTATTCGCCTCGGGACTACAAAACGATAAACGATGTGATGCTTGATGAACTTGATCACATTCGAAGTCTTGACTTCTTTCAACGGGATAGCTTCCGCCCATTTGGAGAAATAATCGGTTACGGCTAGGATGAACCGGTGTCCCTTAGACGTCGGAGGGGAAATCGGTCCGACGATATCCATACCCTATTCTTCGAATGGCCAGGATGCAGATGTGGGATGTAAATTCCCAGGTGCTTGGTGGATAAAATCCCCATGAATTTGACACGTGTGACAACGTTTAGCGTAGTCAACCGCGTCTGAGAACATCTTTGGCCAGTAATAGCCAATTCTACGGAGGCGATCTCCTAATTTAGCTCCGGATTGATGGGCTCTGCGCATTCCGTCGTGAGCTTCTTTAATAGCTTCCCTTGCTTCCTTTCGAGAAAGACATCGAAGCAAAACCCCATCATGGGATTTACGATACAAAGTCTGAGAGACTGCATCGTAATAGAATCGGAGGGCCTTTCGTTTGATGGCGGCCGCTTCCTTAGGATCATCGGGAAAAATTCCGTATAGGACATAGTCAATATATGGAAATCGCCAATCTCTAGACTTGAATTCTATAGAGGTTGTACAGACTTCTTCCATCATCGTCTTGTCTGGATCTCCCTCCGTAGGAATCTTAGAGCAGTATAGTTCACGCCCTGTGACGGGGATCGTCGTTTCGGTACCTGACGGTAATGCCAGCGAAATTGCCAATGAAGCCAAAGCATCAGCGTAAGCGTTTTGGGCCCGTGGGATGTATTCAATAAAGAATCCCTTGAACTTCTTAGCTTGCTTCAGCACTGCAAAGTAGTACGGGATCAAATCCTCATGACGTACTTCGTATTTCCCTCAGACTTGATTTACAATGAGCTGAGAGTCACCATAAGACTCAAGATGCCGAATATTAAGTTCTTCAGCAAGTTGCATCCCTAGTAACAAAGCATTATACTCAGTTACATTGTTGGTACAAGGTTCGATTAGGGAAAATCCTCTTGGGATTATGTGACCGTTAGGAGAGACGAACACCACTCCTACTCCCGCAGTAATCGCTCCATGAGGGTTTGCTCTAGATGCACCGTCGAAAAATAATTTCCACACTTGCATAGATTCTTGAATGACGCAAGCTTCGACAACTTCATCAGGTAATTCTTCATAGAGCTTAGACGTCCCTGGCACCGGGTGATCGGCTAAGAAGTCTGCCAATGCTTGACCCTTGACTGCTTTTTGGGGCATGAATTGCATGTCATATTGTGACAAGAGTATGGCCCACTTTGCAAGCCGGCAGTTTAGAGACGATGGTTTTGTCATCAGAACTCTTAAAGAGTTTACCTTAGAGATGACATGGATTGTTTGTCCGACTAGGTAATGTCGCATCTTTTGAACTGTGAATACCAAAGCGAGACATTCTTTTTCGACCGGGTTATACCGATGTTCGGCTCCTATCATGGTCCTGCTTAAATAGTAGATGGCTTGCTCTTGCCCTTGATCGTTATTCTGGGCTAACAAAGCTCCGAGAGAATGATCCATGGCCCTCACATATAACAGGAATGGTTTTCCTGATATAGTGGCCACGAGAACAGGTGGCTGGGTGAGATATTTATTGATCTCCTCGAACGCTTTTTAACATTCCCCATCCCAAACGAATGATACCCCTTTCTTCATGAGCTTAGAGAAAGATTGGCAGCGCCCCGAAAGATTGGATATGAATCTCCGGATGTAAGCCAATCTGCCTTGCAGCCCTCTGAGTTCTTTGAGATTCTTTGGCGGTGGCATGTCTTGGATAGAACGCACCTTTTCGGGGTCGAGAGAAATTCCCTTGGACGTGACAATAAATCCCAGGAATTTTCCACTTGATACTCCGAGAAATGATTTTGTAGGGTTCATCTTCAGCTGATGTGTCCGCATGATTTCGAACATTGTCTTCAAGTCTGCAAGATGATCATCCTTACTTTGACTTTTCACCGCTATGTCGTCGACGTAGCACTCTATCTTCTTAC